>WURS02000019.1:1569423-1582313 GCA_011762765.2 Rhinocypha anisoptera
AGGGGGAACCGGCTCCAAAAAAAGCAAAAACTTTTTTCGGCTGGGAAAGTGATGGCGACTGTTTTTGGGATAGTCATTGAGTTATTTTAATTGATTATTTTCAAAAGGGAAAAAACCATTACAGGAGCATACTGCACATCATTACTTGACAAGCTGTAGGCAGAACTTGTGGAAAAACGGCCACATTTGCAGAAAAAGAATATCCTGTTTCACCAAGACAACGTACCGTCTCACACCTCAGAGGTTGTCATGGCGAAAATCCACGAATTAAGATTTGAACTGTTTGACCATCTGCCTTACTCGCCAGATCTAGCCCAAAGCGACTTCTTTTTGTTCCCTCATCTAAAAATTGCAATCTGAGGACAGATTTTCGTCAAATGAAGAGGCAATCACCTTCTTGAACAATTATTTTGCAGATAAAAACGCTGAGTTCTTTTTGGACGGGTTACAGAGATGGGAGCATCACTGGAAGAAGTGTGTAGAGTTAAGATTGACTGTGTTGAAAAATAAAAAATTTCAGAAAAAATGTCTTGTATCTTTGTTGGGTCAGAAACTTTTCAGACCATCCACATATGTAATTGCAGAAAATGATAAAGTATTTTACTTAAGAAGTAGTGGTCCTGCAAGGTTTAAAACATCCATATTGAAGTCCAAAAAGCTCCAGACTGCCAAATGTATCTGCATGGCAAAGGCCATCCACTCGCCTATCGATTCCTAATTAAAGGTAAACAATTCTGGAATTTCTCCAGTTCATGATTATCTATGCAAAATACTGTTTTCTGTAATTTAATTTCTAGACTCTGTACTTACATATGTACCTGAAAAAGAATGGCTAAACATTAAGTAAAGGCTTAGAGGAAAAAATAAGCCTCTAAACATTCATTGCAAGAGCAATAAGATTTCAATATGGAAAATAACAGATCCATGTTGTGTATATCACAACTATTGTAGTGAAATATACAACAATATAATGTTATCAATAATTATGAATCAAGAATTTTAACCCAATACCAATACAATTTATTTCATTATGGAGTGCCATTTTTGATCCTCCTTGGTGATGATGTAAAATTGCAAATGGTTGCAGTCTGAACTTATATATGTAGTTCATATTTGTTTTTGATAATTTTAAAAGTACCTACATCATATCATCTCCAAATAAATAAAATAAATTATTCCTGGTTATATAGTTAAATCTTCCCCACATTTTGACATCCAGCCAACTCATTTACTGTTATGGTTTCCTTTGTAAGTAAAGGAAATAGAAAGGATGACTTTTTTCATAATGTGGCAATAACACCATGGGTGAAATCCTATTTAGGTAATAGATTTTTATTTATCTAAGCAGAAAGCATATTGACTTGAGGATAAACATTAAATTGCTACTAGTTCATTTTGAACTGCCCTGATATTGTTGTCTTACAAACCTCATCATTCTCCATTCCTACAGCTGAATTTTCGAACAGTGTGATTTGATATCTACTTTCAGCTATGCTTGATGAGGCTAAGGAGTGACCAAGCTCACGTTTAGAGTCAAGTGGGCAGGTGGCCTTGAAAATAATTCCAATCAACACTAACGTGCGAAGTTCATAACTACATCAAAATATATAGCATTTTTGCCCTATGCAGTGAGCAGTCTATAGTATTCTTTAGTCTATGATGGAACCTAATCTGAGTGATTTTCTGGGTACAAGATCCTCCTGGAAAGCCACATGCGGTACAGGGAAAGGAACTGGCCACCCTATCCTGTGTGATTTTTTACACACCATTGGATTTAGTATTAGGTGATCTCTCTCCCCACCAATCAAACCAACCCTAGGGTTGAATACTGTGGTATATGGAGGAATTATTATGCTCTATATTATTTTAAACTTTTGACAATTAACAAGAAATAATTCACTTTGGCAGTATCGTTTTTCTTTTAAAAGTATCTTCAGGCATTCTTGTGACTTTTTTTAATACTTTATTTTTGTCCAGTATGTTTTTTAAAAAATGAAGATGTTGCATTGCAGCAGAACCCAAGTTGTGTTTAACAAATGTGCATGTGCATGAAAAAGTTACATATGTTAATTTCCTAAGCAGAATAACTTGACAGGGAAATTTCTGTGCATAGCTAATTTTAGGGTGAGAATTATTATTACATTACAGTGTTCATTTATTTATGTTATCCCATAATTAGTCACATTTTGGATGAGTTTAATATATACTTTATATATATTCAGATATTAACTACTCTATAAAGTCCAATAACACATTTTTTATGCTGATGGAAGTTTTTAGTGAGTAAATATATCTAAAAGGATCAATAAATTTTTATTCTTCATTTCATATAGGTTTTGTTGCATATTTCTATTGAATATATAACTGATGTTTTTGTTGGCTGCTGATTTCTATTTCATTGGTGTTTTGAAGCTTATATCTGTATTATTCACAACAACTCAGAACATTGTTTAGGTGTTGGCCTTGGTACATATATGGTGGTATTATTTTTCAGCCCTGCATTGGCCAGTGTTCACAATTGACTTTACACAAGTATTGCTTTTGTAAAATATTGGCATATTTTTGCTGGATATCAAGATGGAGTTGCTCATTTCCCTGAAAGATATTTTCTAAATTGCTGATTCTGAAAATTTTTATTTTGCTAATGCTCTGTTTAAAATCAACATCTTATGGATATTTTCATTTTATCACAGAATGGAATAACTTCTTACTGGCTTAAATTCAACCCAGTGATTGGTTTTCAGGGGGAAAAGTTACTTCATCTTTTTAATTAAAATCTCTGTTTATGGCAGATATTTCTGAAAAATAGATTTCCTGCCATAAAATTTTTCTTAGGCTCACCCTCCTCTTCATTCTAAATGTAAAGTGTAAGTATTATTGGCATGGCAGAAGCACCTGAGTTTTTTTTCATTGATGGACTCAAGTTATTTCCATCTACTTCATTCTGCGGTCATGTACAATCTTCTAAGCTCTTTTCTCTCTCTTTCTTTCCTCCTTCTACCCAACATCTGTTTCTGACCCCATCACCTTTGGTGCTCTTGTTCATTGCCGATGGGTGCAGCAAGTCCAACAACAGCACAGCAGACAGTTGGCCTTTCTACACCTAAACTGGCTAGCGTGGTTGCTGCAGTCAGCAATAGTGGCCCAAGTGGTCTGCCTCAGGGTACCTCTCCCCCCACCTCCACTTCATCTCCTGCCCAACCTGTTGTCTCCTCTACAGTCACCTCCTCCTCTCCTCCAACTACCACTGTCCATTACCCTGCCGTACTCAAGGGTCGACCCTTGGGCATAGGCACAGTTGGATCCCCTGCTGGTCCAGGAACTTCATCTACAGGAAAATCCCGAGTACCCCCTCCAGTTCCCCCACGTTCCCCCAAGAGACCACACCATGGCCAGCAGCAGGGGTCTGCTCGCCAGGGCTCTCGTAGCTCACACCGGGCTCGAGCAGAGGAGGATCGAGGTGGGGCCCTGACCGGGCCAGGAGCCCTCATTAATGCTACTGCACGTACTTCCAATTTTTTATCATCCTTGAATCATTGCTCGAATCCTAACTTCCCTTCCCAAGTTGATCCTTGTGATTTCCCAGGACAAATAATCGATGCAGTTAGTGATCATCCACGTTGCCCTCCTCGAAGAAGTCATCCTTCCTCATCCAGCCCAATATCCCTTGTGCAGCATGCCAAATCACCTGTTGTTCCTCCTAGACGGAGTCATCGAACTTTGGGAAAAGATTACATTGGTGATGAAAATGCATTAATCCAAAAGGATTCAAGTAAAAATATAAAGGAATGTAAAATAAAAGGCAAAACAGATGAAAATGTATCAAAATCTTGCAGTGAAAAGCATTCATTTGAGATTGAATCAAATATTGAAAACCTTGATTTTCTTGATGACTGTGATGATGATATTTTGGAGTGTTCCCAGTCACAGATTATACTCATATCTTCTAAAATCTCTAAGGATATAGTAGATTGTGATAATGCTTTAGAAAGAGATGCAACTATCGAAGAAAAAGCTGAAGTGATTTCAAAAAATGGAAGCTCATTGGAAGAATTCAAATCAAAGACTGCCATAGAAAAAAATGGAGTTAACATTGAATTGAATGAAAATGAAGTGAATTCATTGGGATTCTTAGGACACACAACTCAAAAAGGGCACAACACAAGAGAGGATATGGAAGATACTGATAATTCTGTGGATGTTGATATTTGTCCTTTTGCATCCAAAGTTGAAAATAAAAATAATAATCATCCAAAAGAAAGTATATTTGATGAAGTTACATTAGGGAATGTGAGAGGATATGAGAATTTAGTGAAGAATGTTGATATGTGTTCATCTTTAACAGATTCTGGAGGATTAACTAAATATCAGGAAAATGCACCTGTGGGAAATAAATGTCAGTCACCTTCAAGATCAAACCTTGAAGAGTTTTCAGATCCAACTTGTGTGAATGCTCAAAGTGAACTGTTTTCTGAAGAAAGTAATTCAGAAAGTACATCAAGTAGTATAGCTATGGAAAGCGATAGATATGTTGAAGATTGCAGTGGAGATACTTCATTGGTGATTGTTCCTAGTGGTTCCAAGGAAGAAGAGGGGGTGCTTAGTGAAAGGAGTGTAAATAAAGATGAGATGTCTTTAACTTGTGACAATAGCAAAAATAAAATTGGAATTACTAATATAGATTTATTTGATTATGCTCAGCAGCTGAATGAAGATTTGAGTGGATCAGAGAACAGTCAGAAATTGAATCCTTATAACATGGAAAACAATCAACATCTTGCTAGTGATGATATCAACAGTACTTTATCTGGTGAACATCAGTTTGCTCAAATACCATCATATTATAAAGTATCAGATGTAAGTATAACTGACAGTGGGGAGATGAAAGTTGCAGGTACGAATGACAGCAAAAATCCAGAAAATTGTCAGGGTGCTAAATCAGAATCAGTACAGGACATAAAGTTGAGTAGCATGAGTATTACTCAATCTGACTTGGAGAACTCTGACAAAGGTGCCCAATTGGAAAAAGATGATAGATGTTATTATGCAACACATGGAACTTGCAAAAGTGATATTTCTGCAGAAGACAGAAATCACAGAGGGATTAAAGGGGAAATTGATAAAGTTTTGCCTTTCAAAACTAATACTGATTTTAAGGGGGTGCATCCTTTAATAACTAATGATGAACAGATTAAAGCAACAAGTGCTGATGTGAAAACAGTTTTAAACGAAGAACATTCAAAAAGGGGATTATCATTTATTCATCCTCTGTCAGTTCACACAAATTCTGTGCCAAGGCCTTTTATTCGGTCATCAGTGCATGACAGCAGGAAAATTCAGTTCCGGCCAGTGATGGCACCATCAACATCCTCTTCTGTGGGCTGCTCATTAAATGTTTCATCAAAGATCAGTGGCTATTTTGATGTAGAAGACATGATATGAATATTTTTTGTACTAGCTTCAAACCCTAAATCTTGAAGGCTTAGTATTTCTTCCACTTATTTTCAGCCTTTCTTTTCTTCTTCTATTTGCTTGAATTAGGTTCATTAGTATGTTGTACCTTATTCATTTTAGTTACTGTTAATCTTTCCTTGTTTTCAGTATTTGATGCTTTGTCACAGTTATGCCTGAGTAATGTAACAGCATGGTGTTATTTTATTTTTTTAGATTGATGGAACCTCCCTGTTGACTGGTGAACTCAAAAATTTTCATTAGAATTAATTTTTATATCTAAAAATGAATCAATATTCTCCTATGGAGAATAGTGATGGATGCATGGATTACTTTTTGGAATGATAATTCTTGTATGGTGATATTTATTTTTGTATGCCCATTTTTTATGTTTTCGTGTTTATTTGTTGTTGTTTTCAGAATTTTTAAAATATTTTATTGGCTGAAAATTTTTATTCCTTATTTGTATTGATCCAGTCTTATATTTTTTAGCTTAATATAAAACTGCATGGCATCCAATTTTGGAGAACTTTCCATTGTTTTTGTTACACTCCTGTTTCGGTATTTTAATTTACTTTCTCTTCAAAAAGATAAGGAGTGATTTCTCCTTTATCTTGTTTCTGTTTACATTATTAGTTTGTGTCTAATTATAATTCCTTTAAAAAAAAATTCTTCCTTCGTAAACATAAAAATATATATTTTTAAAAATGATTTATTATCCTCCAGGGAAAATATTTTTTTATTTTGGATTGCTAGTTTCCTCAAATTATTTGTGTAGGTCTTCGTCAGATGTGAATATATGTCAGCACTTAAAGTAAGCATTGATTATTAAATAATACAAATCATTTTCATGGCCATAGTTATATTTTCATACTGTTGTGCCTATTTTTTTGTAATTAGCATTAACTCTTGCCTTACTATATATGGCACTCACTTGAGATCACTATATACTCTTATTTAGAGAGAGAAAGGTGTATATTGCAGTTGTTTACAGCTTGGCCATGTCCATTGCTAGTGCTTGCTGGTAGGGCTCCTATGACAGCCTTTTCTTGACCTCACCACATTCCTTTTCTCCCTTGCTTTCCTATGCTGCAACCCCTCTCTACCTGGAATCCCAACCAGGACAAACAGGCTCCAGTGTGGTCACCAATGCTGCTCCTGTCTCTGTTGGTTCTACTGCTGTTGCTACCACCCTTGGTCCATCCTCCTCCTCCTCCACTCCTCCGCCTCCCTTTGAGGATGCCATCCGTGGAGACTTCCTTGATGCGTCTTCCCCAAAGCACCGAATTGTGACAACTACAATGTCTGGCGTGCCAGTATCAGGTTCGCCATACATGGCTTCAGCAATGTCTAGTGGAGGAACATCCCGTATGACTACCATGTATAGAGAAGAAAGGTCTGAGTCTGTCAGGTATGAGTGATTGTATTTTATCTCTTCATGCAATATAATTTTTAATTGTAAACTCATAAGTGCAAAAAGAAATATAAGATTTCTTCCTTTCCAAAAAAACTACTTTCACTTTTCAAATCATGTTGGAGATACAAGGATTGAAATCAATGCTTTCATGCATTGTATACCTCTCGGGTTTCTTTCCAGGTAATGGCATTGATGGGCTCCGATGTCTTGACAGCTAAGTCTGCCTTCATCCTTAGAGTGATTCTTGATGTTTGTTTTTTCAATCCCATTTTTTTTTTTAACATTTGGATGTCACTGAACAATGATGACTAATTTTTCTAAAATTATGAGAGTGCTGTGGTATCATTCCTATAGGCTTTTTTAGATTTTAAAAGGTTATTGTTAATTGAGTAATTTCATTTTTTAATGATTTAGTTGCTGTGTGAATATTCAGATTACATTTTGGTATGAGAGTGATTCATATAAACCAGGGCACAGACAAAAACTAATCATTGGGGGACACATCTGGGCTCTAGGGAGGGTGTTCAAGTTTCCTAATGAGTTTTATTTGGTTTGTTCTTTGTCAAAATTGCTGTGTGACCTGACATTGTAATTTAGAAGGATGATGTTTCTGATTTGGAAACCTCATCTTCTGTTTCTGTAGGTGACTTTCGTTGTCTCCAACAGTCAGCAGTAGTAGGTTATACTCATTCTATGTCAATTCTGTAGGAAAATAATGTTTAAAACTCCCTTATAGTCCCAAAAAATGGCTGGAGGAATTTTTACAAATTGCAGATTTGTGATGTGACCTTGGGACTTGATCATGACGTTGATTTTCCACACTTTCTTATCCAACGTTGAATTTGCTGGCTCAGTCAACAAACTCTTTGGTCCAAGAAAGGATAGCATCTCCAAACTGCACCTTCCACTGAGTCAAAATTTCCAGTGATTTAATGCCTTTCATCATTAAAAATTCGTTATAATCTGCTCTGCAATGGAACCTCTTGCTCTGACATGGGGATGTAATGAAGAGAAACAGCCTGCTGAGCTGGTTCCCCACTCATAGCACAACAAGCTCCACTCTGCCAGCCTGCTTGGGATTGCCTGATGAGACAAGGAGAAAAAGTTTGGCTTATATTTGACTCACCCTCATGTAATTTTTTCTTATATTGGTCAAATTATTGAATTTATGTTCTTATTCATGTGGTACAATGTTAATTCTGCCAATGTTTAAGAAAATGAATTTAAATCCATCCCTTTACTTTCAGTTACTTTGGCAATAATCATCAAAAGGCTATGCAGAATGCTAGAGAACTCTTGCTAATTTTCATTTTCATAATTGCATGGAAAAGTGCAATAGTTTCTCCCAGTGACTCAGCTGAGTTTACTACTTATATAATAAAATAATATAAAGAATTAACACAATATAAAGAAATTTCCTTTAGCATTTTGATCCCCTCATCTTGAAAGAGGAAACCCAATATTCTCTAGCCATGATTCAGCCCTTCTTATGAGGGGACCTTATTTACTCTGGAAATGCAAAGTCATCACAGGTTCCTTTCTCCTATGATGGAAAAATAGAGAATCCTTGAGACATTGCTAGGGACCTGATATTTTATGATGGTGAGTCAGCCTTTCTGTTGTAGCAACTCTCATCTCTTGCATATGGTTAGAGGCACTGATAACAAATCAAGCAATGAAGAAAATCCACCAGTCCCTCTCATATACATCTATGACATTAGGATGCTTCCAGAAAGAAACCAAAATTGCATGTTCAATATCAACTACAAAAATCAGTAAGAGAACAGTATGTGTGATGTATAACTAAGTACTCAAGATTTATCAAAAGCCACAAATGTTAATGTATAAACAAAACATATCATTATATGTACTATGTTTTAGAATTTCAATCTTGTATATAGATTTTTTCAAGATTCAGTAGGAATGTCATTTGTATCTTTTTTAAAGTTTATGTAATACCTGGCATAATTACGTCATATCGTAATGAACCCATCCTACCTGTTTAGTAGATGATCTATTTTGTAAGTGCCCATTTTTATTCAGCTAAGTGGTTTTGTGGAAACTCATTTGTTGAGATGATAAATGTGCCATGAGGAGTCTGGTTCACACCCCTCTCATTAATCAATGTTGCAGTCATATGTACCATATTAAGTAATGCACTTTAGTGTTGCAATCCACATGTTAATTAGTTTTTGCCATCAGCAGAATACATATATTACTATTGTGAATCAGGGAAAAACTTAAGGTATCCTTTATTTCTCATCTATATCTCCAAGATGGTATGGAATTTTTCTTCATTTATTATTTAGTCTCTCAATTCTTTCTGTGGGGAATTTTTACATGTGAAGAGTGGACTGAAAATGTTGAAATTTAAATAATGGGAAATTAAATTTTATGTTAATCATAGTTATCTTATGTTTTTTAACCATTGACTTTTCAACCAATTTTCATTGTAGCATTACCGATGTCCGAATGGAGTCTCATAGCTCCAGTGGGCCGCACAGTATTCTTTCATCAAGCACAGGATCCACTAGTTGTGCTGTTACAGCTGCTTCACATTCACCCTTATCAACATTAGCAGGTGGAAATGCAGCCCCATCAGCTCCAGAAACCAAGTGGTCCTCACTTAGTGTAGAATCAAGTAGCTCTGGATTTGGAGGTTCAACAGTGAGAACTGTGACATGGACTCCCCCAGCATCCTCTGTTGAAGGTTCAACTCCTACTTGGACGGAGGGAACTCCTTCTTTCACAGAATCTTCAAGCAGTGGAGACTTAGGTGAGTGAACATTCATGTTAATTATTCATTATCTTTAATTATTCATTAAAAGGCATCTAATGATTCTTTCATTCAGAAGAGTTCTAAATTCTTTAGCAGTTGTAACAGAGCTTATCAATTACTTTATATATTGAAGTATGAAATGTAAGGCATATGTATTGAAATATTAAATATAAATGAGGAGAGATTTTTAGTACCAATTTCATTCAAAGAATTTTTTTTCAAATCATATGAACTCTCAATTTCATTCAGTTCTTTATGATATGTTGTCTGGGTTAACATTAATAGTGATTGTAGTGCAATTTATTGTACTGGTATTTTACAACAAATAAAAAAGGGGAAGTCACCTTATTGCATGCCACTCTAAAAAATAGGAAGATAATAATAGAATTTAAACAATTATATTTCGATTAGGTATAGCATAAACTAATTTGATTTTTTATTAGTTGAAGGGATTAAATAAGAGCTGTTGTTATCAAATGTGCTATTTAGACTGATTTTGATTTAATTTACTGAAATGAAAAAAATAGTTATGTAGCTGTGAAAAGTTAGTAGCCAAGAGGTCTTGAGGTCTGACTAGTGTATTTAATTGGAACAATATTGGTTTTAGAATGATTTCTTATCTAAATATGCAGGGCCCTTTAGATGACAGGAATCTGCAGTTATTTTATTTCAGTACTAGAAAATTTTGATTTTCCAGGACCAGACTTGTTTTGAATATATGATATATTATGTCATATTTCATTGGTTAAGGGTATGTCACATGCATGATTGAGTTTTTACAGCTAATAGTGTTTCTTAATAAGTTTTGATTACAATTATGCTTCTGAAGCCTATTACCTATGTAAAATATCAGTATGTATTAGGACCTAATTCAGGACTGCAGGAGTTTTATTGTATTTTTTCATAATTTCTATTATAATAACTTTGTTACAAAATGATTGTTTCCAAATTTTTTGTGGTCATACACCACCTTTTTTGTAGAATTGAGAGATCATAATGAGAGGATGTGATTGCAACAGATAGATGACAGGAGGATCACAGGGGTTAAGGGGAGTTGGGAGAGGGAGGAAGATAGGTAGTAGGGGGTGAGGAGAGGTAGGAAGATGGGAATGAAATAGTAGGAGGAAAGAGAGAGGGATGAGAGGGGAGGAAGGAGGGCTGAGTATATTAAGGCATTGGCGATGGAAGAGAAATGGTTTGAAAGCATGAGTAAAAATGCTTGTTCGAGAGTTTTTAGGTGGAGTGGGGGAGCCGATCGATGCTGGGATGCAGGATAGAATTGAAATGTGATAGCAGAGAACAAACAAAGCATAGTGAGTGGAGGCATGTAGGAAGGAATGTAGATGATGAAGCTGGATGGCTTGAAGAGAGGTCATTGCTAATCCTTACATTAAGGGAAATGGCACATTGGCCAACAATGAGTAATATGCTGGACAGTAATTGCACTAATGGTGATAGATGACATTTTTCTAGATGCATGAGGAAGAAGCGAGAGGGTGATTTAGTTTTAACACTTAATAATTATATTAAGTGGAGAAGGTGGCTTAGTTGGGGTGGTTGAGAAAAAAAATTTTTTTGCATCCAAGGGAATTACAGGGAGTGGGAGGAGTTTTTTCACAAGGGCGAGATTTAAGGAGAGGTCGAGTTGTTTTTAAAATGCATGAAATATTGGCAGCATTTGTAGGAAATAGAAGGGCATAGTGAGAATAGGGTGGAAGAGAGGTTATTGCCAGAGAGAATAGGAAAAAGTGCACCAGGGAAGTAGGTGGTACACATGGAAAGTTGATCTCTGGGTTTATTAGATGGAGGTTTAAGAGTGTTAGACATTTTGAGAATTTATCTATTTAGGAGGGAGTCGGGGTAACCACATCAGAGGGGAGAGATGTGAAGGTTGGAACGGAATGTTTGTAGGGAGTTGGAGATGCTGTAAATGCAATTGCCACATATGGAAAGGGAGTAAGAGTGTTTAGTGTGGCTATGGGTTGAAGTTTTTGAACTGGTTGAGTTAGAGAACTGTTGTAATGGAGGTATGTACTGCTGTTGTTATATTGGTAGGTTTGGTGTGAAAAGAAGTTTGGAATTTATTGTTAACAATAGTGTCTGAAACCTGAATGCCTTCTTTTGGCAAATATAGTAGGAGTAATGATTTCTGTAAACTCCTGCCGATTCCTGAGTGAAATCTGAATTCTTGGTGGCATAACTGGCAGTGAGTTCAACCAGCAAATGAAGGGTCCATGATTCTAATCCCAGCTGAGGTCAATTTTTTTTCTTTAGACCCAGTTTCACCAACGACAAGCAAAGTTTGATTGCTGATCATCTCTCGATTTGATCGATGAATTCGTTGATTTTGTTTTACCAACAACAATCAGCGATAATCTGGGATCAAATCTCTAATCAAGTTGATTCTTGCTTTTGGGTGATAAAATTGAGTCAACTAATATGGTGGACTTTGCTATATCTTCTTATGATGAAGTAAAAGTTATTCTACATTATTTTGATTAAGGGACCACCACAGATATGTTAAAATATGTCAGTACGATCTATATGACAACAAAGATTTTAAATTGTACTGTAGATGGACCAAAAATGCTGTGGATTTCATTATGGGAAGAATTAAAAATGAATTAGCAAGAAAAAATAATAGAAATTACCCAATATCTCACATTACTCAAGTATTAATAACCCTATGATATTTTGCAACAAGACTTTTCAGGTTAAGTATAGTAAAAGTTTGCTATAACGAGAGCTGATAAATGACAAAAAATCTCTTGTTATAAGCATACTTGTTATAGCCGACGGCCATTTAAATTTGCCTCTTTCGGCATTTATAACGGTGCCAAAAGTAGGCGAAAATGAGCCATAAAGTAGTTGTATAATCCATCAGCAAATGCATTGAAAATAGATCATTTCATTAAAAAGATTTTAAAATAGTCACCAAAAGTCATGCGCTCGTAGCTAATGTACGTCACGCATCGGCATTATCTTTGGCTACGTTTCGTGAACTATCATAGATAAGTTATGGCCTGCAGTTAACAAGTACAATTCCATAAATAAGAGGAGGGTTGAGAGATTGGCCGTCCTACTAAGGTCAACACAGATAAATGGGCTTTTCCTGTATTGTCTACAAGTCTAGCTCACAGCTCCATATGTTATTTTATTCCGATTGATCGGCTATAAGGACGAAATAGCACCAGGAAATGACAGACTGGTGCACAGATTCCAAGATAAGTTGTTCAGTCATTC
>WURS02000019.1:1582413-1594179 GCA_011762765.2 Rhinocypha anisoptera
GCGGGCGCTGACGCCCTGGCCCTGCAGGCCCCCCCCCCCCCCCCCCACCCCCCCCCCCCCCCCCCCCCCCACTGCGTCGGCTTATGCAGACTATTACGTCCACGCATTGTTGTTTCCAGGATGGCGAAAGGATTATAACAACCAAATACAAGAAATATAAACAAATTTGTAAGCCCACAAATTGTCGTTGAAACGACCGGTATCGTCGAATAGACGACATCATCGGGTACACATGCAGGAAGAAGTCTCGAATATACATACGTATACCCACGTGAGGAGGGGGAGGGGAGTGTGACCGGAAGTGACAGAGAAGCGGCAAGGGAGCCAGAATAATGGCGGAGGAGGACCGGGTTGTGGAGGGGGGGATAAGAGAGACACCCCGGGCCTTTCTCTTTTTCCAGATGAAACACATCTCACAAATAAAGGAGACAATAGCGCAAGCAAAATGTTTCGACTCAAAAAAGAAGTCCGCAGTCAATTTTTTTGGAGACTGGATTAGATCATTTGAGATTAATTTTTTCGACCAAATATAAGACATTTTATTGAAATTCAAATCCGTGCTCAATTTAACAAATGGCAATGTAACTTTACTAAATTATCTGTAACGTAATATGCAAAGCGACTCTAATCTAAGATCTATTATTTGGTTAAAAAAATGCTATTAAAGCTGCCTATAATTTGGAATAGATACATGAAAACGATGGTTAGAGTACCGAGTATCAATTTTCAAAACAGTCTGATGGCAAGAAGAAAAGTGGACGATGAAATTAATTTTTAATGCGAAATAAGATGGACGGATTAAGATTGACCAACAAATAACGGATATAAGAAAATTATCATAAAGTTAGGTTCAGTACCGGTTTAGAGGTGATGGCAACACAACATTAAAGATTCCGAACAATGAGGGAAGTCCAGTGGATTTCTAAAAGCGGTCGATAGTATGAAGTGTGTGGTGAAGATCATTCCTAGGTTCATTTAACGTAGGGATGGACTGAAGGGACCGGAGTCTCACATGCATAAGACTCCTTCTGCCCTAATAAGGGTGGCTGGGACGGGCAGAGAGAGAGAGAGAGGAAAGGGAGGGAGAGATGGAGAGAGAGAGAAATAGAAGGAGAGGGGAAAATATAAATACCTGTATTATTATTATTATTAATATACTCGCCTAGACCCTTGTTGGACCACGCGAAGTGTATATATCGTTGGTGGGCGTTCTGGTTGCTTTCGCCTTCCTTGCCCACACATCTCTCCTTCGTTCTCTCCCATTTCACTGCTCTCATCAGACCAAGACCTTGTCAACCCGGTCTTCCTCCTTTCTTCACCAGTCCAGCAACGTAATCTTCAATTTCTAACGGAAAAAACTTTCTTTCACCAATATCTTCTTGTGAAATACCGGCTTCTTTCAGGTCAATTCTAATTGCGGTGATGTATTTCATGGTCTCAATTTTTGCTTTACTGGCCCATGGTGCATGGATGCACCAATGGTGCTGCCTGCTGGTAGGGACGTATCGACGGCGAGAGGTCGATTCCGGCCCCCGATTGCCTGACGGTGCCCTGCATCGTGAATATTCAAAAATGATGTCTCTTTTCTGTTTCTGGATGTAATTAGTCTGTACGTCTTTCTATGATTAAGGTTATTTTTTCTCTGAACATTTTTATTTAAATAAAGTAAATAGAGATAATTTTGTAGATTAAGTTCTCTCGGGTTGACAACCGGGTCAACTCGGGCTCCATTGCGGCCGACGTTTCGACCCCCCGAGTCGAGCGTCGAAACGTCGGCCGAAATGGAGCCCGCGTTGACCCGGTTGTCAACCCGAGAGAGAACTTCATCCACAACATTCGCCGGGAAAGCACCGGATCTTACTTCAGCGAAAATTTTTGTATATATCGTAATTTCTTTCTGCATTACATAGTTTTTCCAATACTTCGACCGCAGCTTCGAATTTTACGACATTTGTTTTTGCGTTCTAATGCAGTCGTCATACTGAACACCCGTCACGCAACGATTTACAAGGAGATTACGTAATGGCATATTTGAAAAGCAAAAGAAAAATTGAAGTCCGAAAATTTTGTCACCGACCTTAATTTACAACAGGCGGAAATCTCCATTAAACATTTTACTATTATTGGAAAACGGAGACAGCAGAAATGGAATTTTAAGAATAATTTCACCGGTCGGGTTAGCCTGGTGGGTAGCGAGCTCGCCGGCTAACCCATGGGTCGAGAGTTCCAGTTCCGCCCCGGGCTTGGGTCTGAATGGGTTTTATCTTCGAACTGAAGATTTTGCGAAATGACCATAGCCGGCGACGCGCCCTATAGCAAAAAAACTACATGCTAAGAATAATTTCTCTAGAAAAGGTAATGAAAACGAAAAGAAAAGGAATTAATCGCATTAACCTTGGTTGAAGTGTAAAGATGTAGAGAGGAGACGAGTAAAAGTATTAAAGGAGCCTTGAGCACTAAACCACAAATTCCACCATTTCTCCCATTCCACACGTGCCGACATATTCCTTCATTTTGGGGTCATAAACTCCCCTATCCCGACCCGACTCACTCTTTCCCCTTCCCCCTGTTTAAGCGGACATATTCATCCGAGTGGAGGGTGGACATATTCATCCGAGGACAGCCGGAATCATGGCACCCCTCATTCGCCCACTTCCTCCCCGGGGAAAATCCTCAAGTCTCTCCTTCGAGTGAAATCGACCGGCGTTCCTTTTTTCGGCCTGTGTCACACACCGCCGCCACCCTCCGTTCCCTGTACCAATGCCTTGCTGCCCTTAAGTAGTAAAAAAACAGTTACAAGTGATCAACCATCAAATAATGAATGACGAAGTGAACCCAAGTACTGATCATAAAAATGTTCTCATCGCGGCATTTCTCCCCATGCATCTCTTGATGAGAGGAACCCTAAACCAAGAATTGAAAAAAAGGATTAGAGATAAGATAGGAGCGTAGTGTTACGTGGATAAGAAGCCTGGTCCATGAGGAAGGATGATGAGCGTAGATTGGAGGTTTTTGAGATGTGGTTTAGCGATGGATGGAGAAGGTGAAATGGACGGAGAAGAAAACTAATGAAGTTTTGAGAATAGTAGGGGAGGAGAGGCGATTGCTGCGTGAAATCTAAATAAGGCAGGAAAGGCGACTGGAAGGGGGTGTAGAGAGGCAGGAATGGGTTGTTGAGGGTTATGATGGGGGGCAGAATGTTGTGATTGTGAAGAAGAGGATGGAGAGGATAGGGATTTTGGATAGAACGATAGGCGGTGGGAAATATGCAGATTTGAAGAGGGATCAAAGTTAGATGTTGCGTGGAAAATATAGCCTAAGGCTCTTAGAAAAACCTCCCTTAACCGATTGATTGCCATTCAACAAAACAAGGCATTTGATCTCAGGTATGGATTGATTCGACGATGAAAATAAGAAAGCCATAAATAATAATACGAGTTGCATTCAAGTTATAAAGCTTCCTATTTTTTTCTAACTAAATATTCACCTTAAAAACAATGAAACTTGTGTTACTTCTTGACGTAATCTCCCTGCAGCCGTACACATTTTTTGCAACGTCAACGCCATGATTCTGTGGCCGTGGTGAAGGCTTCTTTAGGAATCTGTTTTGACCACTGGAAAATCACTGTGATACTGTCCATGTGCAAGGCCGAGATTTTTTTGGTTCGTTGTCACATGATGTTCTGGCTTCTTTAAACTGTCGCACCCATGAACGCACTTTCGGCAAATCCATGACTCCATCACCACATATCTCCTTCAACTGGTGATGAATTTCAATCGGTGTCACACTACAAATGATAACACGCTGGTCATGTAACGAAAATGTTGCCATTTTAAGAATCAAAAACAGTTCTCATTCTCACGGCTGCCGCTAAAGGTTTTGTCGGACGTACAGAGCAGCCACCTCTCTCACGCATTTACAAAGAGTGCCTGCTCATTTTAAAAGAAACTGCATGTTTCTATCTGTTTCCAGTCCGGAGAAAAAAAATTGGAGGCTTTACAACTTTAATACACCTTGTATAGAGGAGAACTTCCACTTTTAGTGCTTGTGATTGCTCAGTCTATAAAAGTCAATGTCAGAATTACCCTCAACCATACTGTGTGTCATTAGTCCTAGCTAACCTTTTATCAAATCTAATTATTTGTTTAGTAATTAAGTAACTTTGTTTCATCATTGACACTAGTTACCTGGAGACATTCCTTCAGTATCTGCTATAAAGCCAAAAATTTTTTGATACTTTTCTCTGGTGCTACTTATCCTTTCCCTTTCCATTTTCTGTATCAAGTATGTATTTCTTCAGCATGCCATATCCTTGCAATTAATATGGCATTTCAAATTATTGACATGTATTTATTCTCAAATAATGTTGTCCCAGAGAATGAAAACCCCCTGTCATTAGCCCATGATAGCACCAGAAGTAAACCCTTAACTGATGATCTGATAACAACATCAGCTTTCAATTTATATTACTAAGGGTTAATTGGCAAGGGTTTACCTTCAAGAGGTTATATCCTTACTTAAAATAAGCCTGTTTTCCTTGAGATAGTCTGTAATCCTATTAAGATATTTCTACATCCAAGGTATATTCGAGTGCTTTCAGTGCTTGTGGCATATAACCAAAACATTCAAACAGTCAAATAAATGTAGCATGCATGTGGTAGTATAGAGTTTGCAAAAAACTTAAGTGGTAATGCAAAAATGAGCATATATTTTACCCTATACTTAGGCTTTATTTCATAAATTTGAAGGCTAAAAGAAACAGGCTCTAGTATGAAACAATTTTTTTATTTATGATCAAAATTTCAACTTTCAAAGCCATTTCTAAAGGTGAGTGAAAGCCTTGTATTGATGTAACTGAAGTTAATTCATACTTATGGTGCATATTGTCAATTCATTATAGCATCACACATTTGAATTTAATTTGTAAAATTAATTTCCTCTCAATATTCAATTAGTAATGAATGTTCTTATGGAAATTAAATATGCATTCTTTTGAAATAAATACATAATATATTGATTAATTGTTAAAAAAGGTTAAATGCAAGAGAGTACTTTATGATTTTGATTTCAATTGAAAAAAGACGACATTATTATTATGGAAAAAGACTATTTTCTCTAAGAATGTAGCCTGACTACATATTGTCTATAGAGACTGCCCATATAGTAAAATTCAAAGTGTTTCCATCATTACTTATTATAGTCATTATACATATCCACATTTTTGGAAACTTTAAAAAAAGTAACCTTAATTTTTATTTTAAAAGAGTACCTTAATTAATGTTATTTTGCATCCAAGAATGGGTAACTCTATGCAAGAAGGCCTCATTTCAATCCCCTCTACATTTATCAATATATTTGTTTACTTTTAATAATTATTATACTCAGATTTATTCGTACGTACATATATTCAGGGAATCTGCATTCAGGTTAGATTCCACAGCTAATTAATATATATCAATTGACAGGTCAGAAAATGGTTATTGTCAGTATAGTGTTTTTTTTAGATTTCTTTGTTATTGCCTTTTTTAGGTCTTCTTATTTTTCTATTTAATTTTTTGTTAAAAAACTATGATATAATGTATAAGAAAATGTGAGATTTGGACACATTGGGTAATGTAAAACATCATTTCATTTTTTTAGAAACATTACGTGCTGATTATAGCCTTCTGGTTGTGTTTAATAAAACAAGTGTTAATACAACTTTGACCACATCTGTTCATACGGCATGCCCTGAAACTCATCTGTACAATTGGTCTTTAAACTGGGGTTAATAGAAGGTAACCTCAAAATTAATTCTTTAAGCTCTTATATTACATCTTGGTGTATTTTAAACCTTAGTGTCATTATAATTAATGTAACACAACAACTAATTGTTAAAAAACCCTGAAAGATAAAGGTGTTCCCAACTGTGATGATTCTATCAAATTATGAATTATTATTTTAAAATTATATCATGTATAAGTTACCAAAGCTATAAGTTTTAATTTATGTTAAAAAGTTAGTGTGTGTATTTGTTTAACACCCCTTATCCAGCAGGAGATGGACTGAGGAGAATAGGGGTATACAGGATAGTGGGAAGGGAAGATTGGAGGTGTGAGGTGGGAAGGACTAGGTAAGGAGAGGGAACAGAAGATGGGGGCAAGAATGGAAACTATGTATCAATTCTACCTCCCTCCATAACCCCATTCACCCACTCTCGTTTTGCTGATCCTCCTGTTCTACCCATCCATGTCATTTACTCTTCCCATTTCCTCCTTATTCCCACTCTACTGTTAAAGAAGGTGGTTATCTTAACTAAAATTTCCTTTGTTTGTATTTCTATTTTAATTTTTTTTGACAAATGCACATACATATATGTATGAAGAGAATATCATCTTGATCAACTTGGACGTGGGAAAAGAACATTTTTAACTCGTAACTTGTAATGTAATATTATGGGAATGGATGGAGTGTTTATTTTTCATTTCCAGACGTTACTTGTTTATCAGTATTATTCAAACATAATTGTAATTTTCTCTATTCATCAATTTATAGTTCTATGCTAAACCTGACTGTTGGAATTGATTTTAAAATAATTATAGTTTACATTTGTGATCTGTGTAGCCCACCTTATTTGGATTGATAAAGACATCCTGACTTAATACTTAAAAGAGAAAAAAATCTCATGAAAAGTTAATACCTAAAAGTATAAGGAACTAACATTGGTTTGTAATTAGAAAGGGTAATTTTTTAGACTGCTATTCATAATCAGTGTTGAAAACAGTAGGATGGTGATCATTAATATTAATTAATACAAACATACTATACTGTAAATATTTTTATGGTGCTCATTTCACTAGTATGTTTGTATTTAGCTCTTTTTGCTGTTCCTTATTTTTGGGAAAATATTATACATGTACAAATAAGTTGAATTACCAGATTAGTATTAAGTTATTAGATGGGGAATCGATTTGTGATACTAATTGTCTCTTGAGTTTTGCGGTAAATTAGCTTATAATAACAATTTATATTGTCATTGAGAACTTGCCTCAAACAGATAGAATCTCTGTGAAGAAACTAATGATGCTCTCTGTTGAATGACATTCTAAATACATATATTTTTTCAAAATTTTAGTGGTCTTTTGGTTATTAGAACTGAAAAATGTACTCTAGTGACATGAAAAAATATGATCAACATGGAATGATTCTGAGCATTTTGAACTGTATGAAGCATACAGTATCCTATTTTGGCATTGATTGTGTGAGTAAATTACCAATCAAAAGTTTCAAGTTGAAGGTTGGATTTGATTGAATGTTGAAGAAACATATCCTGATTTTTATAATAAAATTTATGAGAATAATTGAGTGAATAAAGTAGAATTTGGAGAAATGTGACATATGCTTCTTAAAAGCCTTAGCTTTTTTACTTTACAACTGGTATTTTTTCTAGTCTCATACAGTGTTACCTCTTGTTTGCTTGATAAAGTGGTTCAATGAGAGTAAAATGCCATTTTATTGATTGTATGCTGGGATACAAATTGTAAAGATAGAACTCATTTTCCCAAAATCATACTTGAACATTTCAGAATGACCTCTCCCATTATGACCTCTCAAGAGATTAATTAAGTTTGAGATTCCAGTATTTTTTAGGTCCTGTTCATTACTAGTGTTCTCAATAATTTTAATTTGAATTGCTGTTCTCCATGATGTTTGGTATATTGGGTTAGTTGGATTATGAATGCAATTCATCATTTAATATATTTTTCTGTCATATTTTTTAGAAAAATATCCCATGAAAAATTATTGTGGAAGTGGAAATTATGCCTGAATGAGGTTGGGAGTTTTTATTTATTTCATAACTGGAAAAATTTTCATTGAAACCTTATAAAATCTGATACTTATATTTTTTTTAATAGTGAAAAACAGATTCTTATTAGATCTATCTGTTATGAATGGTACCTGTGTCACATGGGGCAAAGAGATTTAGTTCTTTACTCTATGGTGGTACCTCACTGTGGGTCACTGTTTTGTAGTTTATCAGGTCCTAATTTCTAAAAATATTAATTTGGGAATTTTGAAGACTGTTTTTATGCTTCTGTATTATGCCCATCATTATGTTATTTCAAAATATTTTGATAATTCCCTTTTATTAAATTATTTTATGTCCTTTAGCAGGGAATGCTCATAATAGCTGCAATTTATGAGATACAACAATTTATTGTGATTCTTTTTGAAAATGTGATTATGACTAAGTCACACAAATGCTTTGCATATGAATTATGTTAGGCCTTTTTTTATTATAACATTTTCACTTATTATTTTGCATTTCAAAAATATCTGAGTCAGGCATTTATTTATCAGTACAAGTCTAAATGGCTATTGCCATTTATTTTTGGTCATTGTCTGGAGTGGGTGTATGGATATTTCTTTAATTCTTCAGGAATTATAAAAATACTTCATGGACTGAATTAAGAAAATAGTTGGCCAAAACTTATCATCTCATTTAAATCCTGGAATATTAAAGTTTTTAATTTTGAATATGGTTACATGTGTGGCTGTATCAAAAATGTGGACTTTGTGAAGAAACATCAAGATAAACAGTCTCTCTTAAATATTCAAAATATAATTTCAAGTTTTATTATTGATTTGCTGATTAATGATTTTGGACATTAATTAAATTGCTCATACCTACTTATTATGTAACTCAACATCCATGCCTAATATTTCTCTTTTATTTTTTTATGCATGTGTAATGCCTATTGGGCGTTCCCCTCCCAGTTGATCAAGAGAACTTTCATTAGGTTTTAATTGTGCTTGGTGGTTCTGGTAGAATTAAATTCTTTGAAATTGATAGGCATGCTAGATATAATGCAAATTTAGTTGCTATTTATAAATAATGTTTTATTTATAAGTTTATGTAATATGTTAATATCATATTTAAATTGTTTCATAAATGTAGTTGGTTTAGTTCAATGTTATATTTACAGGCAACTGTTGTGCATAATTTATCTATTGGTAAAGGATGCAGTCTTGAACTATTTCCCCTTATTCCCCTCTCATTAGGATTTGGAATTCTGTCTATATCTGGGTATGTTAAAGAAGCAAAAGCCATCTGCCATTTTCAGGCTGAAAAAGGTATAAGTGATTGCTTACTGTGTATGATCCTCAGTTCCTTAGGGTAATGCAACTTCTAATAACCTTCTAGAAAACCTATAGCATAGTTCCGTGAATGAAATAATGAAGTTCTTTCTAACAACCCCTATCTTTTTGTCAATTCCTAATATGTATTTTTAATCTATTCTGTATTCCTGTGTGGAAACTTATAATTTAACAAGGCATGTAAACTCTTGTTTTAAAAAATTAGCACATTAAAAAAAATTTTTAATGTCCAAGTGCTTATCTTTGTCATCTTTACTGTGGAAGTAATTTTTACTTTTCTTATTTGCTTATTTTTAAATCTTGGTGTGGGTATTATAATTGTTCTAATTTGCTTGTATTATTTATTTTTTTTCGAATTATTTAGGGCAGAATCACTCTATGATTATCATGTTTTTCCAGAACATTCCCCCAGAGATGGTTTTCGGAAGATGCCACGATGTGTTGATAGGAACATGGCTGTCAAGATTAGTAGGTGCACATTTTATTTTGCTTATTTATTTTATTTTAAACATGAGTGTGTTGTGGGGCATGCGGTTAAATACTACTTACCTTTGAGGGGTCTGGAAATGAGGTGGATGCTTATTATTCTTCGCACATCACAATTTCTCATAATAGCTAAAGAAATATCAATTATTTTCCATTGATTCAGACAGATTTTATACCTTGTGACAAGTTCTGTATTAAATAAGCCTTTTCGTTGAATGTGAGCCAAAACCATCTAATATATATTCAGTACCTTATCATCATTTCTTGTATCTGGTCAAACTCCTGTATGAATAAATTATGTCATCATTTTATACTTTTGCTGTTAAAGCCATGCCTCAAGCATAAAATATTAACTTACTCCAGTAAAAAATTATTGTCCAACATCTTTGTACCAGGTTTAAAGTGTCTTTATATTTTACGGAGTGGAAGGGTCCAATGTATATTCTTTGTTTCAAATATTAACACTAGAAAACTTAAATACTGTTAGCATGTTTCTATGTAACAGTCATATCTTACTTCAAACAAATTCCATATATTCATAAAATATCTTAGAAATAAGTACATATCACTATGAGATTTAGAGTAGATAATTAGCACTGCATCTCTACTACAACTTAGAAATAGTTTGCTAATGGAACATTTGCATTCAAAAATTCAAATAAAGAAAATTACATTTCCTTATTTAGGGCCAAAAATTTTTTCCATATTGTGAGCATAGTCATCTTTGGTGTAACTTCTGGTTTGCTAATTTGAAACCAACAAAATTCTGCAAAGTTGTAATTGTAAACCTGAGGTAAATGGTTAAGAGTCCGAAATGAATTTCATCTTTTGCTACTGCATTCTAATTATGACATGCGATATGAGTCATTGAACTCATTGAACTTAAAATTGACAAAGATTATGGATTTTCTAAATGTTTTTTCTTTTTTTAATGTCAGTAAAACATTTTTACCTTCATAACATTACATTTCAAATAATTTCCTGCTCATATGACATGAAGTACTTTTCAATAGGTTTGATCAGAAAGGCTGTTATTTCACCTTAATTAACTTCAAACATGAATAAATTTAGTATGACTCAAACATCTCTCTTGTTGGCTTCTGTAATCGTTTCCTGAACTTCAGCCAGTGTATTATTGCACTTCCTGCAAAATATGTACATGCTACTCAGTCATCATAAAAATCTTATATTACAAGGGATGCTCATTAAAATAAAGCAACTAATCTATGGGACAATTAGAAATTTGAAGTTATGTATTAGGTTATCTTGACACTTTCCTATTTTTTCCCTCCTATTTTAAAAATAATTCAAGAACGTTTTGAATAGACCTATAATTGGATATTATAATATGGATATTTACTGCATGGTGATATACCTAGTGTTGTTAATATTTTTAAAGTCTATTTTTTTCATTCATTTTTGTTGATTAAAATTATAAGTGATCAGCAGAATGCATTTTTTCTTCAAGGTTTTCAACTGCATTGATTCCAACCAGCTTTTTTAAAGTCAGAAATAAATGGAGACAATCCTGGTCACCTAACATAGGCCTCTTCAGTTGGAAATACTGCTGTTGGCTGGATATTTCCTTTCAATTGAAGTTTCCAAGCATTGGAGGGCAAATATTTGTCTTCTCAACTGATCTTGCTTTAGGTGTTTTTTGGATTTTGATAGCCTCTCTGATTAACCTGGGGAAGCATCACCCTTTTTTCTTAATCAGTTTTGCTTCTTTAAAGGTGACATTGTGGGATGTCTACTCCATAACTGTTTAGTTATATCCATTATGAAATGATTATAACTTGGTACTGTTCCACAGGTTTATTAGCAAACTGTGACGATTTCACCTTCGATGAGGCATCATCTGGCCTATTATGAAACCTTTCACATACACATATATACATTTCTCAGAGAAAACAAAGTAACTAATGAGACTTGGGGAGTGCAAGGAGAGGAAGTGGAATGGGGAGTGGGGGTTTGGGTGCTGAAAACTATGCCTGCCAAGGAGTACTGGTGGGAGGTGGGGATAATGGGAGAGGGGGAGGGAAAGAGGGGACCCTTACTTAAAGCTTATTCAGGGCTGTGAATGGAAGGGAGGAGGGGGCTGGGTTAGAGCAGGGGGGGGGGGGGGTAAGGAGATCGGAAGA
>WURS02000019.1:1594279-1613857 GCA_011762765.2 Rhinocypha anisoptera
GGGGGGTGGTGGGGGGGGGGGGGGGGGGGGGGAGGGGGGGGGGGGGGGGGGGGGGGGGGGGGGGGGGGAGTGTTCAAAGGAGAAGTACCTATCGACCGTTTACCCTGAAAAAAGGGAAGGAAGGACAAATGAGGCAAGGAAAAGGGATGCAGATGGTCATTGCACAACTTAACTTCATGCACTTTTGATAACTGAATTATTTCCATTTGGTCTACGGCGTCAAGCTCTTTTTTGGACAAGTATTATTTCAAATTTGATTCACTACTATCTCCACAACAATGTCATGAAGATGGTTAGTGAAAGGTACATAACAATCCTGACACTTTAATTTATATACACCAGATTTCTTTTGGTCTTCATATTGGTTCTTGCCTTTATACTAAAAATGTCTAGGTGTAATGGGTTAGTAAAACACTGATTTTAAATTGCTGGGGAGAAGTTTTGCAAGAGTGTAGGAGAGATTGCCTACGAACTGAAGTGATCACTACTTGTAGTCTGTGGATTTAGCAGGAGGGAGATTAACAATATCCATGATGGCCCTTTGTTTCTGTTTTTCTTAAGAATTCTATTTATTAAATTGGGGATGTAGCTATTCTGCTGAGCTATCTGGTGAATTATGTCAAGTTCTTTGTTAAAGGTGTCTGGAGAGAGAGGAAGGTGGGTTAGGTGATGAATCATTGCGTGAAAAGCTGCATGTTTACGAGAGAAGTGGTGGGATGACTCACAGGGAATGGTGTGGTCTGTAGAAGTAGATTTCCTAAACATCGAGAAGCTGTGGACATTATCACAAATGGGTATTGTGATGTCTAAAAAGTTGATTCTTCCTGAGTTTTCTTTGTCCATAGTAAAAGAAATATTGCCAGAAGCAGTTGCAATTGCCGATGGGTTCCTTTCCATAGACAGGATGTCATCAACATGCCAGAACCAATAGTGGACAAATTTCAAGAGGGGGGTTTTTTATTCAAACAGTTTTGCTTATAGGGAATCAAGAAAAATGCCTGCAAGGAGGGGGGAAATTGGTGAACCCATAGCTAGGTCCTCTGTCTGTTGGTAGTATTCCTCATTAAAAAGGAAGTAATTTTGATATATTACAATTTTTAATAATACGGAAAGATAAAACCTTACAGGTACTAGTGTCAGCGTTGGCACTATCGAGCAAACCTTCCACTAACTCCAGTGTTTCTTCAATGAGAACAGATGGAAATAGATTTCGGATGTTGAAAGAGACTAATTTTGGGTTATTAGGGACTTGCCTATTTTTGAGTGTATTTGCCAGGACTATGGAATTTGGGATGCTGAATTTGGACTGGAAGTTAGTGTGTTTTTATTAAAAAGTTCAATGTTGAAGTGAGGCAGTGACATGGAGAGGACATACAGAACACCACGGGTATGTATGTTTTTTGGTATTTGTGTTTGTGTATTTTTGGCAGGCCATAGAATCTCAGTGGCAAGTTATAATCATTTCATAATGGATATCAGATACTTCCACTAAGTCACACCTGAAACCACTAAATTTGTTTAGTTATAGCTTATATGCGCAGTTATATTTTTAATGACTCTTTTGTACTGTTTCAGGTGGTAATTAAGGGCTCAGGATATCTTCCCAAAACATGCTTTATTAAAGTTGTACTACAACATATATTTTTATAGACATTCTTGAATTAGGTAAACATGTACTTCATGCATGGTTACCTAACATTTCCATTTGGCTATAACTTGAGGTCCCATTTTGCATTCCTAAATTTTTTCTGATAATCAGTCCTTAGGGTGACATAGAAGGCTTAATATTTCTTTGGGTAGTTATATCTGATGAATTTGTTGCACTTGGAAAGTACTTGACCTATTTTTTAACTTGTGCTTGCAGCAATGGTATGATGGCACATGCTGTAGGTTTACTTCCTTTGCTTTCAAAGCCATTTCTTGAATCAGTAGAAAACGAGATATGTTCCTCTGGAATGTTTCAATAGGCATCAATTATCTTCTGGGAAATGAGATTTACTCCAATATACATACATATTCCTAAAACCCATTGGAGGAGTGTTCTGAAGATTTTAGTTTTCTGCTTAGTGGGAGGCAGTTGGGAAGTATTTTCAAGTACGCATTCTATTGACATTAGTCACTAAGAAAGGAAATGATTAGCTAGGTAATTTGTGTACTGGAAGTAGTAGTCTTTTATACAAATCTAAGGACATCAGGTAACATTCAAGTATGTATTTTTAAATTAGGATGTAACTGTGGTAAAGCATTTTTGGCAAACATTTTTCACTCCACCCAAAAGTGACACCCAAAAGAGCTCAGAAGAATCTCATTAAAATATCAAAAACACCAAATAACACCATTGATTAAGAGAGGTTTGTGCTCTCCACAGCTTGGAAACTTGTTTTCATGCAAAGAAAATATCCAGACAATTTGTCCCAACTATGGAGGCCATCTGTCATATGGTCAGAACTACCTCCAATTACTTTGACATGAACAAGCTTGCCATAAAAATCTCATTCTAAAGGATGAACTAATGCAGAAGAAATCTTGGAAATTTGTCACTGAATGTATAAAAGTTTTCATTTTGAGATAAATCAATGTACCTTACTGTATCACGAAAATAAGAGGGTAGTCTGAAAAGTTTCCGACCTCAATGTGAAGATGGCAGCGCTCGTAAATAAAAGCTAGTGAATTTCGTTATTCATCTGTTGACAGTTACTCACCAAAATTTCAGCCATTTTAGACGCACAGTTGTTATGTAACAGTCGTTTGAGTGACTAGATGTGAGTGTTTTTGTGAAAATGGACAAAATCGAGTATCGAACTGCTACATTTGCAGAAAAAGAAAATCCTGTTTCACCAAGACAACGCACCGGCTCACACCTCAGCTTTTGCCATGGCGAAAATCCACGATTTACGGTTTGAACTGTTTGACCATCTGCCTTACTCACCAGATCTAGCCCCAAGCGACTTCTTTTTGTTCCCTTATCTAAAAATTGCGCTCAGAGGACAGAGATTTTCGTCAAATGAAGAGGCAAACACCTTCATGAACAATTATTTTGAAGAGAAAAACGCTTAGTACTTTTTGGATGGTTTACAGAGATGGGAGCATCACTAGGAGAAGTGTGTAGATTTACAAGGAGACTATGTTGAAAAATGAAAAAAAATTTCAGAAAAAATGTCTTGTATCTTTGTTGGGTCGGAAACTTTTCAGACCACCCTCGTATGCTCTTTTGTAAGTAAGTTTTAGAAAATGTGAAGTAAATGGCATTGAAAAATCGAGGAAAATAAAAGTAAATCAGTTCACCGAAGGCCATTATTAGAAATAAGCATGGAATTTGATTATGATTATCAAAATTAAATGGGAATAATTTCTGAGTATTTTTTGAGAATCCTTTAGAGGATGATTTTTTGTTTCTTTTAATTCCTATTCCTGTATGAATTATTCATAGATAAGACCCAAGAATTTATTCTGAAGACCTTGCAGTCGATTACACAACTTGTACAGTAAGAATAGTGATTTGTGGCTCACTATATACCGTCACCTTCTTCAAGTTATTTATGTTTCAGAAGTTCCTCATTTAAACTTTGAGAAATATTTTGAAAGACTGAATTGGATTAATAATTAGAATGATGAATTGATGGCCATGTATAGGAAACAGCAATATAATAATGTATATACCGTATTTACTCTAATAAAGTTAGAATTTTTTTGAAAAATTTTGGGCATAAACTTTGGGGTCGAACTATACATTGGTAATATTTCTGAGGGTTTAAAATTGCATATCCAAATCTTGCAGTACCCGTATAGCAAGCTGGTTAGACAAGGTAGTTTAGTCAACCAATCTAGTTAAACATACTTTGTTATCGATATTGCGATGTTTTGTCATTTTGATACTGTTATGTTGATATAAAGCCTATCATACATTCAACAATTGTTGACTGTATTTCTATTCATATCTTTCTCAGACCATATAACTTTTTATGAGTCATGAAAAATCACAACATTTGAAGTGTGATTTTCGACAGTAATTTACAGACCATCAGCATATCTTTTTCTGCCCCATTAGCTGATTTCCTCATGGCTTCTCCACTCTGCTCTTCTCTCAGCCATTTTTTTCATATCCACATCTTTCCACCTATTTTGATATTATCTAGGAATTGCTTCCTTTTCTTTCCTCTTCTCCAATTCCTTTTGCCATCCCTTCTAACCCAGTCAGTAACAAACAATCACTTCTCAGGCAACGTCCAATCCACTTCTTTCATCTTCTCTTCTTTTCCATTAAGGCCTTTTTTTCACCTACTTCATCACCATCACACTTCCAGCTCACTCCTTCAATTCTTCTCCTTATTCACATCTCCAGGGCCTTCAGTATTCTTTTTATTTCCTAAGTCTCTGTGCCATACAGCACCATACTCGGTCAGTAGTATTTTGCTAGTCTCTTCCTCGATTACTTCTTTTACCATCCACAGAGTACCTTTCTTTTCCTTTAGAATCCCTCTTTTGCAATTTGCCATTCTTCTTATTGTTCTTCAATAAATAGATGAATAGCAAAAAACTTCTATAATTTAGTTTTTATAATTAATAACTCACTAAGAGATATAGATTTAAATGTTAATGCTACAATGTCATTCTTTAAGGATTACATTTCTATCTACCAAGAGAAGATCATACTCATATTTTATAAGCTTCACTTCAGTACAAAAGACTACCATTTTTAGTCATGTATCGACATCATTATCCATATCATCATTATCATTTATAACTACCAGAATAAAATCGTAAACTGTTAATTTATAAGCTTAAATTTTGTGCAAAAGTCTTTACTGTCATTCATATACCACTTATTATTCATATCTCTCAAGTAAAGAGTATTTAATATTTTTTCTTCTAGGATGGAGCAACAGGTAAAAATATGTTGTTTATAGTTTTACTCAGTATTGATGTCCTGGAAAATAAATATCATTCAGTGTACATTAATTTTTAGCTATGAGTTTATCAGATGAAAAAAATGTCAACCATGGTGAAAATCAAGGGTTCCGTAGCATATAAAACTTGGGTCAAACCATTCATTAGTAACAGGAGAAATTTTCTTTTTTCTGTGAGAAATGGAGATTTAAACTATAAACAGGACTGTACATGAGTATATACATTATTTGATATCATATGATCCCATTTCAGAGTATGTTTCAGAAAAAAGATCTTATATAAAAAATTAATATCTAATATAAAATATTTTACAATTTTACTAAAGAATTTTATTTTTAATTGCGTAATAGTTGACAAATAAATAGTAACATAATTCTTTCACCAAAAAAGAATAGTCAGTAATACAGAGAAAACAAATTTGTATTGAAGTATCTCAGTTAACCTTCTCTATCTTTTCATTGTATTCCTGGATAATGGCTATGTCCTGATAAAATCATTTTCCTGAACTCTACTCCATTCTTAGTTAAGGATATGAAAGATTTTGTAAACTGCTTATTCAGAAGGAGAAAAAATGTCTGCAGAATTAAACCCAAAATATTTTTTAGTTATGTAAAAAGTTTGTTCAAAAGGTTCTTGATTTTAAAAAAAAATTAGCTCATTTAGAAACTTTGGTCCTAGTCCACTTCAAGTAATCTACCATTGCAATAGAGTTGACATTTCTGGAAGCAGTCCTGGAAGGGTTCCTGTGTACTTCTTTTGAACATTAATTTCATATAAATAATGATGAATGAAACACATTTTTTTATTGGTTTTACAGAAATAAATACACTTTGCAATATGATTAAGTTTTGGAAACAAAATAATTTTCAGGAAAAGACAGTAATGGGACTGGTGAAAAACTGTTATTTTATTTTTTGCACAAAAGTCAAAACAGCTGAAAGTGCTTGTGCATTTGCATGAGGAGCCATTTATTTTTCTTTATATCTTCAGCCACTTCCTGTGACATTTCAGTAATTTAAGATCTGGTTAATTGTGGACCACAGTAATAGAAATTTTGATGACATTGTATGTGTTTATTTATGTTTATAGCCTCTCCATATGCTGATTATTATTTTTATTAAAATCATGATCACATATGAGTCACTGATGACTGATAACATTTCATGAACAATTATAATAAACTATATAACCAAACACTTCTTATAAAAACAAAGAGAAATATTCAGAAATACCATCTAAAAACAGGTAATATTCATTAGATCGACTTTGCCACAACAATACATGCCAGTAGTGTCTATTTAACACATAAGATTAGAAAAAATTGGGATCATTTAACAAACTAAACAATGGTATTTTAAGTTATTTGTTCAGTAAAACACCTTAACAAACTCTCGCTTAACAAGCACCTCCATTTAATACCATTGCCCCGGCCAACTTCTTATCTAAGAGCATTGGTGAATACTTCTCATTAACAAACTCCCATTGGTATTCACCAATGCTTTTGCATAAGAAGTTGGCCGGACAAATAGTATTAGTTTGTTATATGGAGTGGTTTGTTAAGCCAGAGTTCATTAAGAAGGGGTTTTACTGTATGTTATACTGCCGTTTTCTCCACTCTATTTTTTGTTCTTTTTTCCCTCTTTGTATTTCATTATTAATCTCATTCTTACCTTACTGTTTCCAATTCTGTAAATTTTATATTTCAAGATACTTAGAATATAATATTTTTATTTTCAACTTGATTTTTCTGGTTGCTTTGGGCAATTCTCTCTCCGCTTTCAGAATCTATACTATGTAGATCCTGCAATTCTCCATATTTAAGGTTTCTGTTTGTAACAATGTGTACCACAATGTAGTTTACTGCTTTTGACATCCATGTGAGTCTATGATTTATAAACATAACAATCAAGGAATTGTTGTAAAATTCGTGGATTTTTATTGTTTGTTCACTCTTTGGTTTTTATTGTAAGAGTTATAAGGCCAATATTTATTGTATTAGTTCAAATTATTTCTCCAAAATAATTTAATGCAACTAATTTTTGTATTTTCTGCAGCCATTCTTGATAATGCTTCACATAAATATTTCTCTGGGGCGAGGGTTTATGCACATTATATTTTTTTATGTGGAGTCATAGCTTTCCCTGTAATTTTGTTTTACTGAATTGGATGCCTTAGGCATACAAATATGATATTTGGTTGCAAAAATCCTTTTTATTTGAAAAATATTATGTAATACACAAATTATTAAGTTAGAATTAGAATTTTTGATGTTAGTAACTGGAGTTTCACATTCATTTTTATTTTGTATCCAAATATCTATCAAGAAGAAGTGTGATTTTCTGGCAAAATACTCTAGATTTTAATTCCTACCAATATCAACATTTTTCATTAATGACATTTTTCCCATCATATGTACTTAGAAATACAATAGAAATATTTCAGCACTAGCTTATTTCTTTAAAATTTAGTTGAAAATGTTAGAGGGGCCACCTAGAGTACTTAAAATGTAAAATCACTTAGCCAAGCAGGATATTTTAGTCTGTGATACCAAATAGTTTTAAGATCAGGATGAAATCTATCTTGAAGAATGCATGATGTGTCATACTGTTGGATTTATTAGGATATCTATTCAGTGTTGTATAACCTCAGTACTTACAAACAACAAACTTAACACTATTACTAAAATAATCCTTACTATGTATAAGAAAGAGCTCACACCTCATAATATTTTGTTTAAACCTGACCAGAAATATAGAATTTCATTATAAAAACATACATTTTCATATAAAAATATAATGCAGATGAGAAATTTGTGCATCAATGCATGATAAAAATGGGAAAAGATAAAATTATGTCATATTAGCATGAATTATTTTGTGAATCTCTTATATATTGTAGTCATATTGCCCTGCACGGTTACAGGAGCTACTTCTTGTTTCTTTACTTTATGATAAAATCACTGTAATGAATTTCATTGTAGAAAATCTTTAAATTTTTATATTTGCTATAAAATATTTGGATATTTTCCCATGTTGTGCATGCTAATGGAACTAAAATATTTCGAGGCATATGATTCTTAGGATACTTTTTTTATTTTGAGGTATTTGATCACAAGTTAAATTTCTATACAATATTTTCATTTCATTTATAAATGGTAATGATCACAGTGTCTACCTATTACTATTTCCTTTTTAAGTCAAGGATGAAGTTTCTTGGATTTTGGTTAACTAGTCTTCTTGGCTTCAGGCTGCCCCACTACACCCCTACGCAGCCTCAATGTCAGCAGAAATAGTGATGGTGGTGGAGGTGCTCGTTCAGTGGATGATACAGTGGACGAATTTGGAATGGTTGGTGAGGGGGACCATGAAATGGTGAGTTGAACATTGGCGAAGCAGCTTTCGAGTGGAAATGTGAGAGTGGAGACAACTGGTTGCACCACAATGCGTGAGAAGTAGAGACAGAAAAGGGACGTGGGTCAGAACTCCTCACTCCACTCCTCTATCTCTCTCATTCCTCCGCATCAGTCTTACATCCACTCTGTTACTGGAGTATGTCACTTGCACCAACTTATTCTGTATATTCCCTGCAAACACAAAATCAGCTTTGCCTGTGCACAGTGGCTGTGCATCTTCCATGATAATTCAACGAAGTGTTTTAATCTTGTCAGGTTTTATTTATTAAATGAAACTTATTTTCGTAGCTTCTTGTATTGTGTGTTCATAATTATATGTTCTAATAAGAGGGTGATAAAATTACCTATTTATCAATAACATATGAAACTTGAAAACTACCAATGCTCAGTAATATGCACTCTCAGATGTGGTCATCATTGGGATGACCTGGTGTTAAATGCCTTCTCCTGATAGATGAGTGAATGTTGACAGAGTGTATGAAAAGTATCCCTACTGTAGTCATTCTCTTTTGTGATTTTCAAGCATGTTTATCTGTATCTAGTGTCTTTGACTGGAGTGCTTAATTATGTTATGTATATAACAATAAGACCACTGTGCAGTTGGCTCTGGTTTTCAAGCGTGAACATGGTAAACTATTTCAGATAAAGAACTACATGTTAACATAATCTAAATCCTATATTTTGGTTATATTGTAATTACATGGAGCTTTTCAAGATGTACTTATTTCCATCATTTAAAAAACTGATGCATTCTTCTGTGTTATGGTTTATTTGGAGTGAATGATTGGTTTGAATAATATTATCATGCCATCATATTATTAACAGCAGCTTTATATTTAAACCACATTTCCTCTGGAAAGTAATGAATCATATGTGCTACATTTGCCTTTATTATTATCTAAAAAAAGGTTTGTGTAATTTATTTGTGTTACCTGATGCCCACCTTAAAACTAAGCACATTCCATGGATCAAGAGTCCACATTTTTATGTTTATAGAAAATTAACTGTATGATGACTGTTGTTACTTATGTGTTTATTGGCCTCTTAGCACCTCACATGGGCACACTATTAGCAGTTGATGCTCATGAGAAAAAAGGATTGTTCCTTTGAAAATATTAAGATCAGTTGTACTCAGCAATACCTTATTTATTTAGCATGCTATGACTGTGCTTCGCAAATAATATTTTAAATTAAATGAGTAATAAGACAGGAATTTAAAATGCATGTTAGGTATTCAATGTTATTGTGATAATCTTAAATTGTAATATTTAATGATGGTATTTAACCACTTGTTTTTAATGACTTGGACCTTCTGGACTATTATTTGATGCACATTATTTGACAAAATGAGTTTATGAGGTTAATGAAATTGTAGGTAACCATAGGATATTGATGAGTTATATTAATAATGTGAAAAGATCATGTTTATTTCTTATGTATATTATCATCAACATTGCATATCTGTTTGTGTCCATAGCTTAGTTAATTAGAATGTCTCATTTGAGAGCTACAGTTTGTAACCTATTTGAAATTTTTTGTGCCTTCAAAGATGTGAGCCTATTTATATGCAAATATTTCTCAGTGGTTTGCTAATAAAAGTGGCCACAAAAGGGCCATTATAAATATTTTCTGTTTGCCTAGGATGACAATATCCTTGTCTGCATTTGTACATGTAAATACCTATCTAACTTATACAGAGTAAGTGGATGTTTTATTGGAAGCATTTTATAGTTTTGAAAAGAATTATATCATGTATTTATTATAAAAGGGTGCTTGTTCAGTAATTCACTCTCTTGAAGAGAATGAAATAATTGTCTGTGTTAGATAGTTTTAATGGTATAGCATTTATCTATAGGACCAAGATATGGCATTACTATAATTTTTTTAGCTTTGATTGTATGGGATATGATACTATTTGCAGTTGCTGGATTATATGAGTACCTAAGGAGGATATGCATTAGATTCCTAGGTATAATAACATGAAGCCAAGATATAATGGATATTACTGAAGACTTTCAGTAAGCATACATACTAAACTTGAAAATGAAGATTTTATCAATGTTTTTTGAATTCTCAAGATTTTTATCCTTTTTTCAACATTATTGAAGTTAAGGAATTGACATTCATATTTTCACATAAAATATCTAATGTATATCACTTAGGGGATTAATAATCAATTAATTGAAATTTAATAGTATGTATCATTTACATTTTTCTATCTTCAACTTAAAAAATATAATTTGTAATTGAACCCCTTTCATTATTAGATTATTGTTGCATGAGTGAGTTATTTAGTATCCTTCATAAGAAATATATGTGCATATACATATATATGTATATATATGTAACTGGCTTATCACTTGATGGGAGTCCTCATTGTGCATGGCTGATGTTATTGGGTCAGGCTAACTGTCTCAAATGTCAATCATTTGGCATTCATCTTATCTGGCTTGGCATTGGTGAATTAAGTTATGTAGTATTTGCTTTGAATTCATTAACTATTGGCTATATGTGTAAGACTAACAAGATGTGTTCTGTGTATTTGTTTCAACAAATTATTGGTTTAATTAGACACAAGGTGATGATCTATAATTTGTATTTTGTTTGTACTTAAAATAGTCTATTTCATTTCTTCGGTCTGATACCATTCCATTTATGTTGGTTTTCTACGAGCTTCATTTTACTGATATCTTATTTCATTTTATATACTAATAACTTAGCTTTACATGTACTAAATGAATATTTTGCTTACATCTAATCTCTTCAGCATTAGGCACCTTGGCTCTTGGTGTAATAATATCTATTCCAAGAAGAAAGCACGCATATAATGAAGCCTTCTCCTCTGTGATCAGTGCATCTTATTGATTGTAGTTATTCTCTACAAAAGTAAATGACACGATTGTAAATTTTGAATAAATGACTATGAAATAGATACCAGGTCAAATTTTGAATCAACATATTTTGCAAATATTTCATTCCTTATGGAGTTTTGGGTTATTGATACACAAAGGATAATAGTATAAAAGTCACTTTTGAAACAGCATTTTCAGTTTTCCCAGTCTGATCTTGGAAATTTAGTTTGATATATTTTGTACACTTTATGCTTGACTGACTACCACATGAATTAGATGCAGTCTCATTCTCACTTTTAATTTGTATCTTTTAAATTTCATTTACGTTGTGCTGTCTTATTAATTCTTGACATTAAATTCCTTTTAGGAAGCTTATTTGATGTGTGTGAAAAATAACAATTTTCGTTAATCAATGTTTTCCTGGGTTTTGTAAATATCTGAATCCCTCTCATTGATATGAAGTTAATATTCTGTTATCAATTCTATATTTTTGTGGGATAACGCAGGAAATTTATGATAAGACATTATTGAATGTAGAACTGTTATTTTACACCATTGCCCTTCTAGTTTTCCTTGGACATATCCATTGCAAATCTGTGACATGCAATAGAATGCAGAATAACAGTAGTTACAAAAACTTACCATGCTAGTTCAAGAAATTCATTTGGCCCTAGTTTTAGTTCATTACCTCCTCATATATAAAAAATAAAACAGCAGGCCATTCATTTGACAGAACTCAAGTCATGAATATAACTCATTTTAGACCTCCGTATTTAAATATCTGTGAGTATAGGCTTTGACCTCTGGTCCTGCTAGCATGTTCACTGCCTCATTTTAAAAGACCAAACAGGTTAGTGAGATATTTATGGCTAAAGTATTCATTAAAAATATCTTTACACAAGTAATGGCTAGCATGACTTTTCCATAAATTATAACTAGTTGATATCATACAAATGATTGATTGTAAAGGTAGTATATTAGATTTATTGATCGCTTTTCAATTGAGACTGGATGGATACTATACTCAGTACAAATCATTATGAAAAAATAAGGGAAATAAGATATTTTTTGTTAGGCAGTGAACATGTGAAAATAGTCTTTCCTCTTTACTCCTTTTTATGGATAATTGATATAACTTTGTATCAAAAAATTACATTTTCTTCTAATTTTCTTTGTAGTCAGTTGTACTTATCATTTGGTTAGTATAATTGTTGATATTTTATTGAAGCTGTCATAAATTTTCATAGTAGTTGTGTCATCCTCACAGTGCTATTAGCCAACTCATATTTTTTCAGATTGAATACTTAAGTGAATGCTGTAATTCATGTTGTAACCATTTCCATTTTGATATTTTATGGTTAATCGCGTAAGATTTTCTTCGGTGAGATGCTCTAATAAATGCAGTTTTCCTGCATAATTAGTTTAAATTAATGCTTTAACATTTGTAAAGTATACTCCAATTACTTCAAACTATTTTATATGGTTTTAGTAATAAAAATGTAGTGTTGACAATATTTATTAATCATTAATGGATAAAATTGATTTTGTTTTATTTTTTGTGAATATATTCCTTAATGGGAATTGAGGTTGTGTTTTCATAGATATATTTTTTTTATAAAACTGCATTCTTTTATATGTGATGTATTTGTAGCAGATGTAAGGAAAATAAAATTTAAAAAGCCAAAGCATTCTAGCCAAAACAGCTATAATTTCCCAAATGTGGAGCAAGTTTGAATGTAAAAATGTTTGTACTTGAATATTACCTAATGTTGCAACCAGTATGTAAATTTACATGCAATGTTGGCATTTCCTATTTGTCCAAATGTAATAATCTCATTGTGTTTATGACCAATATTTTGATATTCTTCATGATTAATCTATTATCATAAGATATTTGTTGCCAGCTGAAATTTGGGAAATTATAGCATCTAGAACACATTCATTAGATAATAAAAATTGGAGCCTAATGGCCTACTAGAGTGTAATACACATAATATTAGCAGAGTTTGTTTACTTTTGTAATTATATGAGCAATATTTATGTACTGTATTTTATCTACTAAAACTTACTAAACACCAGGACCAAATGTTAAAATTTTCAATTTGTTGAAAATGGTGGATATTAACCTCATGTTTTCATTCATTCAGTAGCCAATGGTGTGTAGCCTGCAAACATTTAATAGACCCTTCAAATAGTAAACTCTGCCATAAGGTCATTTTTATTGGATAGATTTTGTTGTTCATCTGCTCGCTATTTTAAAGAGAGACTTTGTAGCTTACCTGACTTGAAGATTCAATAATTTGCCATCATATATTTTTCCTTAAGGCATTATTTTGACTTGACAGGGATTTTTGCATAATTTTTCTGAATACTGAATTGAGGCTCAGGGAATCAACCCATAGGGGAAAAATCTCTCATTGAGAAGCTAATTTTGAGCATCCTTTGTTATATGTTCAATATAATTGGCGTTGTGCTGTCTTTGAACAAAATAAATAAATAAATTTCCTTAGGAAAACGATTGATAAACCCTAAAAAAGCGTTAATAAACAATCTGAAATAGCAGCAACTTGTTTATGAGTTTTCCCTTCTGGTATCCTTGAGGTCAGTTTGCTACTTGTTAGGAATCAGAAATTGAATTCAATAGATATGAAGTTTGATCCTGATATTTGTATTGGTAACAAACTCTTTCAATATGGTCATTAAATAGTATTGAAGTTGAGCAAGGCACTGCCAGGAAATGAAATACTTAGTGTAATGCTTCACTATATTGAAAAATATATCAGAACCCTGGGCAATGAAAAGGAGATATTTTAAGTCATTCATGAAGTGTGTATTGCTAATACATAATAACTTATTGTAAGTACATTGAGCTGGTAAAGAAACCCTTTAAATATGTAGTTTTTTGTTATTTAAACTCTTTAATTTATTACATTTATTTCATTACTTTAAACTCTTTTTTTCTCAAAATAATGCATTTTATTACTGTCAAATTTAGTTTCAGTCATGCAGAAGGAATTTAATTTATATTAAATATAATTAGAGATGATACCCAGAAAAAAATCACTATGTTATAGTATGAAATGAATAAGTTAAACTTGGGAAATTTCAGCAAGAATATTTTCATTTCTGATAAATAATACTCTAATAATCGACATTCGAGCATTGTTGTTTTATATTATATATGCTGCAAGCCTTTACAGCAGTTTGAATTCGTTTAAATTCTAAAATACTGTCTCTAATCTAATAGTGGTTTGATTTTATCAAGTGGCAGAGAGACTAAAAGGAATTTGAAGAGCTTAAAATAAGGCATGAGGCTATAAAAAAACAGCAGATTTCATCAGAATCCTTAATTTATTATTATTATTTGGAAGGCAGGACCTCAGGATGGTGACCAAAAGGTCATAGGAAATGTCCCCCAGCACCCTCACTTGGGGACCACAATGAAAGCATTAGATTTGTTTTATATTTTTTTAGTTACTATGGAGGATATATGTTGAATATTACTTTTTGCTCAAACAGTATATGTGTGAATGGAGACTTGCATACACAAACATGGAAGACTTATGATACACATTAATTTAATACAGTGATCTGAGATTTTTATATTAAAAATGCTTGGTACTGACTAGCTGATTCTGAAGGTTTTTCCTCTGTGTTATGTTGATTTTTTCCCTGCATAATTGATTGTTTTAATTTATTTTAATTGAGAAGGTTTTATAAAAGAGACTTTTCGGCTCTGCTTTGTGGATATTCATGACTTTAAAAGGTTGAAATAACACTGCCTTTTCCACATAAATATATATTACATGACCCATTTCATTACAAAAGTAAAATCATCAGGTGATAACAAATAAAGATTAAACTTTATATACTCTGGCTAGGTAGGTTAAGTGTTTACCAGAGTGTATAAGGTTGACTTCTGTATTTGTTATCACCTGATGATGTTACTTTTGTAATGAAATCAGTCATGTATTAAATATGATGTGGAAAAAGCAGTGTTATTTCAGCCTTTTAAAATCAAGAAGATTTTATCAATTCTGTTAGTTTTTATGTTAAATTTCACATTTTCGATTTAAGAAACTGTGAATATGTGGTAACTGATGATTAAATAGTTCATGCATGGTGAAGATTTAATGAAGCAAATTAAGAACTGTTCTAAAGAGAATGGCTTATTTTTCATTGCTCCATATGCACTAGGATTTTCCATTAATTCATTATTTGCTGAATATGCTTGCATTTGTAAATTTTATAATTTTTACCATAAAAGAGAATGGTGAAAATGATTCTTTTAATTTTTAAAAGTCAGTATCAAGCTTATTCAAATTTATCACTTCCTCCTGTATGACCTTTCTTAACACTGGTACTTCAAAAAATATATCTGCTCATCATTTATGTAATATATAATGTTCTTTAAATGTTAAAAAATAAAATATTACATAGAAGTTTCAGGTCACTCAGAATCTGAAATAGAATTTGAAATTACGTACAATTTGAAATGTTCTATCATATATCATGAGTCCGATAAATTTATACTAATAAAGCCATAAACCTCTCTGATGTTAACTAAATGTTGAAAAATATGAGATTTTGAATTGACTCTATAATAATGGATGGATGATAAATCTGTCATTGTTTTAGTTCCCCAATCCATACACAAATTATGCTTTCATTATTGTTGTCCTAACATGTATTTGGCCTTGTTGGAGTGATTTGGCCACCTTTGAAACAGTATGTGTTTGAATATTAGAAATGATTATTACAATTTACCCAGATAGTGTAAATATGTGTTTAAATATGGTGAAAGAAAGGAGATCATACTCCAGTAAATCACCGATAAGTAAGAAAGTCAATTATACATGTACATAAACATTTTCTTGATGTTGAATTTGGGAAAAATGTTTTTTAACTTTTAATTTTGTAATTTTTTAAAATGATAGAACTTGTTTCGACTGGTATTTTCCCTTTGCAAATACTTGGGTATTGCAGTAGTTTTGGCATTTAATTCACATATTCGTAATATCTAATGGAAAAGATAATATTTTTTTAAGCATTAGTATTAACCTCTTAATATTTTACTTGTTTCTCTATTCTAACTCTTTAGATTTTGTAAAGACCACTGATGATCCAACAAGAATAATACATCTGTGGTAGCCAGGACTATTCTTCTGAATGAGATTGTATCCGTGGAACAACAATAATTATTATTACTATGGACTTTGTTTAACTATTACATAATATTTTCTTTCCACTGTGATAGTAACTATTGTCTCTATATTTGCATTGAATAGTAGAAATTTCATTCAGGATATCAGCCCAGACTATAATTATACCATACTTCAAAGAATACATAACATGTACTCATTATATAAGACACAATCCTCTTAATGCCTACTTTATTACTTATTTATTAATATGAAAACATCAAAACTCAGTTTTGATAACTTGAGATAGATAAGTTCAGCTGTTATAACTATAATGAAATAAAGACATGTCAAAGATTGTGCTTCAAATATAAATTGTGTTCATTAGGAAGATTAAATATAAAAAGTAACTATCCACTGACTTCATAGTAAAATCATTTTCAATGGTGATTTTATGAATGAACATAATCCACGTTTATGACATTTTTAGATATTAATGGTTGTGTGTAGTTAAAAATGGTTACTTTATAATTTTAAATAATCAATTGATGTTCTGGTGATATTCACATTAAATCAACTACGTACATGTTTTAATATTCACATCATTTTACAACAATTTTTTCATGAATATGCACTGATGGCTGTGGAGTATCTTGTATCATAATAAAATAAATATTTTTTCTACTTTAAATAAGGTGAGGTAAACCAGAGATAATGAAAATGACATTAGGTACGTTGAAGCTACTTACCTTTAGCAAGTTTGCATAGTAGGAGAGGGTTAATAATTTATCTATTATTTTAGAAAAAACAATTCATAAACATATTAATTTTAAAATTTCAATCAAATGAATTCACTAAGCACATATTTAGATTTCCCTTTGGCATTGATAGTATTTATTAATTTAATATCCCTTAGCAGTGGTTATTATTCTTGTGAATGTCATATTTTAACTTGACCTATATGTATTTCAAATGTTGATTATAAATCTCAGTTCAGTTGGCTTCTAGATATTGCTTTTTAAGATTCCTTATGAACTAAATATTAATGATGAACTTAAAATTCTCCAATTCCATTTCAAAATAATATGTAACTACTTAAGTCTAATTGATTATTTTCGAATATTATATGATTTATTCAAATTTCTTCCATATATATTTGCTTCTTTTGCAGCAAGTTATTTCTTTTAATTTCAGTAGGAAAATATTGGTTCATATTTATAATGTGTAATATTATTTATATTATCCTAATTATGATTTTGTAAATTTTGGATGATGGGTATTTTATTCATGTCAAGGATTGTGTACAAAATAAATTCTCACTTCAATGCCAAAACTACTGCATGACATAATCATTTTTAATATAGGTGTAGATCAGAAGTATATAACTTTAGTAACATGAATGAGAAAATGAAACAATACTCAAATGATTTGGAACACTGTGATATAACAAAGCAATTTAATTTTTATTAAACTTAAGCACTCTTACAATGTACTGAAATCCTAAATTGTATTCATCAGTTAATCAGGTTAAGTGTGCTCCACTAGGAGGAGGATAATAATTGTGGTTTCTTCTTATGTTGGAATAGAATATAAACATTTGTCACATATGCTTTTTATCTTAATGAATGCTTGATTGTGTGTGTGTGTATATATATACATATTTGTCTGTATACACACATGCATACATACTGTTTTCATAATTGTTGCCTTATTATTTAATTATATTGACCATCCCTCTTTTCATAATTGTAATTGCTTTTCATGGGATTCATATTAATTTATATTATTCTGTACTCTCTCTCTTCTATATTGTTACCTAGTTTCTTTGTAGATTACTCGCAACTTTCAATATTGCCTAGGGCACCAAAAGTTTTTTTTCATATGGCAAATATTTTGAAGACCATAATTATGATTTCAAACCTGAGGTTCCCATTTAAACATTGTTATCTCAACTATAGTATTCATGTTACTAATATTGTGGACTGTATTCACTATCTTTGGAGCTAATTTTCTCTACTAAAGCAAAACCTTTCATTAGTATATCATCCTTAAAATTTCCTGGTTGCTGGTATTAGTAGATTTCATTATGCAATTCTACAAAAAAATGAATGACTTATTTTCTATTTTGGTGCTTCACATCATCACCAAATATAAGATTTTATAATTTGTGTGCTATTAATGATTACAGTTGCTTTTTGTGCATTAAATATTTTGATCAATCTTTTTAAGGCAATGATAGTTGCTTGTTCTAAATAAATTTTTTCTAGTCAGGAGCATGATGTTGTTTGTTTGCTTTTTATTAACAGTGGAAGATTAGGGAGTTAATAACCAATTATGATTTTAAGATGAGTATTTCCCACTTCTTATCTTTTACAGACTCATCTCTAGGTCGTCCACGAGAGCCAAATAACTTCCTAGAAATTGAAAGGAAGTGCGTAACATACTTGTACTTTTTGTTGTTATGGTGTGTGTAAACATGTGAGATTGTTAAATATGCTTCCTCTTCTTGCCCACTTGCTCCAATGTCTCATCTTAGCTCATATACAATAAGCTCATGACTTTTTCATCATGCCTTTGTTGTCTGTACTCAAAAATAAAATTTGGAATCATGTACTGTCCAATGGATGTGGAAAGAGATAGAGGTCGTTATGCTGAATGTTTATGGAATTTATTCCTCTAAACACCTTTTCGTCAAACAGAATGCTTTGAGGAAAGAGGAGGATTCTTTTAAAATATTCCATGTTGTTAAATGAGTGTATCCAAAATCTTGTATAATATTCTTCGCCTGTGAAAATTGTTTTTATAATGTTAATGTGTAAGAAACTCACTCTCTTAATAAATGCGCCCAGCAGCTGATCATGTACATTTTAATATTAGTATGTACAAGAGAGATAATATGAATCTTTTTTGTTTTAAAAAATTGTACTCATATTTATTTGTAAATAATGTTAATGCTGTACGTTGCATGAACTTATAAAAAACATGACAAAGCACTTCATAGTTTCATTGTTACATCCCCTTATTAATATATATATTTTTTGGGATAGGTGAAAATTGAAATCCAGGATGAGGTAATTTTTAATGAATAATTACTATATTATTTGTATGTATGTCTATTGTATAGCTGCATGTGCATTACTTAATTGTATGGTATTCTCAAATGAATGATTAAGATAGGGAAAATCAATTACGAGGGCGCTTAGATAAGTCAGTGACTTTTTGAATAAAACAAATTTTTTTCGGCAAATAAACATTTTATTTTTCT
>WURS02000019.1:1613957-1625848 GCA_011762765.2 Rhinocypha anisoptera
GTGGTGAAGAATTTTCGGTGAGTTTCTTCCTTTTTGTGTCCTGTGTCTCTGTACGTTCCACTAGTGTTCGAACCCAATATATAGATATACGAATATATATATATATATATATATACTTCCCTTTTCATGTAAATCTATGAAAATGTATTTCTTTTTTGTTTCAATATTGATAATATTTTGTAATGACATTATCATGAAAGGACATGTAACAGCTTAAGAAAAAAATTAATCTAATAACGTTAAAAAATATTTATAAATAAGTGTGTGATTATGGATTTAAACACGATTTCCACATTGGATTTGATATAACTCTCCTTTTATTTAAAAAAATTAGTCTTGAGTTAATATTTTCTACTATTATTATATGTAAATCTATAACAATAGTCGCCAAAGTTGCACGGGAGTCTTACCATGAACTGTTGACTGAATGAAGGAAAATCTACCGGTTATGGTAGGTTTTTAATGAGTCTCAGGTTAGATCTTCCCGCTTCATCTTAACTTAATCCCTCTTCAAATGTGGATGCTTTCCACCATCTATCGTTCTATCAAATTTTAAAATTGTGTCACGTAACTTAAACATAATTTTTTTAATTGCTCCATTTTCTTATTATCAAGCTTTGTACATTGAATCTCTATGTGTGTAAGGTGAAGAGAGTCAAGCATACTGTTCAAGCAAATGAAGGGAGTATACTTCACTTGTAGTGATGTGGCAGGATGAGCAGTTTCAATTTCTTAAGATGCTTGTGAAGGATTGTTGATCTCGTCTATGTCATAAACTGAATTCACACTTTTTTAAAGACGGTAAGGTTAGCCTGGGGGCAGCGCGCTTGCCGGCTAACCCAAAGGTCGTGGGTTAGAGTCCCACCTAGGTTATGGATGTTGTATTTATCCAATATGGTTTTTTATATGATTTGAATTGGCGCGAAATGACCATAGCCGTCGAAACACCATATTAACAAAAATGCTACTACTGCATACGTTTTCAATAAGAAATTTTAGTAGTCGTCAGTACACACTCGGTGGAAATCCTTCAAGATGAGAGAGAAAAGAAGAAATTTTGCTGTTCTACAAATTACACTAATGCGCCGGTTTTGATACATGGATACAATAGAGCCTAGAAGGATGATAGTCTGTGTTGATTCCGGTCCCAATAAAGTATATTTTGTGGAATAGCAAAGTTTGTCCTTTCCTCTCTTATCTTACGTTTTACTTTGGCAGCCAAGACAAGGATTTACAGTCTGAAATATGAAAAATTATTATGTTTAAGCAATACCAAGTTAATTTATTCGCATGAAATCAGGTACAATAGCACAGGATGGTGACGTTCCTCGAAAGCCGAAGACAAATTACTATGGCTATTGTAGAAGCAACCTTACTGGAAAAATGACCTTTATGTGGAGGATTCTATTTCCGTTTGTTAAAATGGTTTATGTGCTTTGGCATAATTTTATATTAATCACGTATAGTCAACAAAAATCCTTAGTAGTTCGGTTTGAACTATGATTCATGCCGATAAAGCGTTTTGGTAATTTATGTCCTATACGTGATAATTTAAGTAACAGAAAAGGTATAAATAGTACACCCAAGCTCTGTGTTAGCTGAAATCTGGAATTTTCTGTCATAGGAAACTTACTTTTCCACGTATACCCCATCCTCTTCCACACGCTTATTCATGGCTGAATTTGCTGGGGGCAGGATGAGGGACACTAATCAGGCAAAATAATTGCAGTAAAGTGCAGGAAGAAGATAGGGAGAGTCACTGCTGGTAATAAATCTAATTAGAGAGATTATTAATTGATTGTATGCAAGTCATTAAAAGAAGGGGTGTTATAAACGAAGACTGAAACGCCTAGCCCTCAAGTTTTGAAAGGGTCCTTTGAAAGTTCCGCTTGATGAAGAAGATGTTTTCTTTTATGCCACACGCGATCACACTTTGTGTTTTTCGTGACTATGGAGAACAGAAAATACATTCTGTTCGCTGCAACCGCAGAAGCAATCAGTGGCGGAAGTTGGGATACTCCGACGGCATTCTGGAAAACCTGTCTGGCCCTGCGGACTGCGGCCATGATCTGAACAGACATAAAGTGCGCGCTTGGGTTGAACTTTGCACCACTAGTACGGGAGACTAATTGTTTGAGAGTTCTTTTTCAAATCGCATCGTGAGCTATAAGGAACGGACGAATAGGGCAGAATTTAGCCATTCGTCAAAAGTTCCACCGGGGGGAATAAAGAGGAAAGCTCTCGTAATTATTGTTGTCTGTATTTATTACCTTGTCATGTCTTGTAGCATGGATGTTGTCTGTATTACCTTTTCATAGGCATGTAAGGGCGATTCCGTAGGTTTGTTAGAAATTTCTGTGGTTATGACTGGACTGACTGAACCGAACTGAATGACTAGGAAGTTTTACATGCGCCGCGCATTATCTTATAAGTACCTTGAATCACGCTGCTGAAACTGGGTGTATATATTAGTACTACACCTATAAACAGTAAACTTGTATTGTAACCGACTAGATAAAAATTCATTAACCTTCTTCCAGTAGAAGTCACATTCAACTTCAGACACATCGGAGATCGAAACATTTAAATGTACTAAGCTGCTCAGTCGCTACATTACTCCGTTGTGTTTATTTTTTTTAAGTGATAGAAGTTTATTACATTGCTTGAGTATTTTTTATCTTTCTTCACCCGATGTGGCATTGTGTTCATACAAAATTTCCGAATTAAAATATCTTTTCCCGTCATACAAATGAGTGATTTTTTTTGTTGTCAGTAATGAAAAAATAGAAAATTAATTATCCAGAAATCTTTCACTAATTTTGTTCCTCTTTCTTCATTTATTTGCCTCATCATTGTTTTTTTTTAGCTCGGTACTAAATAAAATATTAAATATTAAAACCAAATATCGCACTTAACTAGCCGGAAAAGTTTATGGAGAAAAAATCTATGTACGTCAAACTTTCATAGCAATTGGAACTGTAATAGGCAGTAGAATAACTTAATGGAGTAGATCTCAAGGAAAAAAAGGAATGGCAGTAATGATCCATAAATATTCTGAATCCCGTCGTCAATATTCTAAACAGTAACAGAGAAAATAATTCGCGGCAGTCACTAAGAAATTATATTTATTTCCAAGACTCAGCCATTGTGAAGAGCTGCATGTAAGCAGCGTTTCTCTCATTACAGTTTCTTGTTTTTACCATCTGCTACTTATTAGATACACGAAATTATCTGTCGAATGGCTAGCAGTAAATAAGGAATGATATTACTGTAGAAAAATTTGGTTTTATTTTAGTAATATATTTTTTCTTGAAATTTTGTATTTTTCCAAAATTTTTTTATCCTTCGATTGTATAATCTAAGGGATTAATATTTAATAAGAGTTTACACATTTCAAGGAAAAAAAATGATTCTGTTTCTCTTTCTTTTTTTTTTAGAGAAATGCCTCTCTTAACTCTTGTAGACGATATGTACACTGAATTGTATACTTACGTATAATCGAGTAAAGAAGTATAATAGGACGTGAATACTGCAAAAGTAAGTTGAAAGCTCTAACCTTTTTTATTATATGTGCCAATGGACTCTCGTTGCATATTTCTGGCATTATTTATTGCAATGATTTTACTAGCGTCAGCTTATGCATTTCAGTTATAGTATTTTTAAAGGACTATAACTTTTAAAAATGTTTCCTTTGTATTAGTCCACTTCTGGAGGTTACACTATCGAAAATTTGATTGATTGTTAGTTTTTTTTTACCGAAACAACGTTTTATTAAGTCAGTCGGAGAAGTCCAGAATATGGAAATGAAGAAAATAAAATTATATATTTGAAGTTTTTAAGTTCATTAATAATATACGCCTAAGTATTATACTGTTAGCAAACCGAAATAAAGTCCCCATTATCAACAAAAAAGAGTGAAAAGTCTTAATACTACATGAAACCTAAAGAAATGAATATAAATATAAATTTTTTGACACATTCTAGGCTGTCTGAAGGCCAGAATTTATATTGCATATTATTTCATTCATACATATTGTGCAATAAAAATATCTGAATAAGCAATGGGAAATCCGGGAAATTGTATATGTGTTAAATAACATATCATTTATCGATATTTTGTATCAATTAAACGCTATGATATACATAATATATACCGATAGTTTAGGCGTTGTAACTAAATTCCAAAACAAAAAATATTTGATTAAACTAAAGCAGTTAGAGAACTTGTTGTGTGCTGCGATAGCCTATATCTAATCACTTAGTTAAAAATTCTTCAACGCCCCTCACTAGTCTATTCCAGAAGCCATCGGGCTTCGTGTGTTTTTGACTTGTTCATTACTTGTCTCCTTCTTTCACCTCGCTTTATCTGCTTCAACGGGCATTTGATCTTCATCATGCTTCTCGAACAGGCACGATGCTTAAAAAATAATGGGGCATCCATGATTACTAAAGGCAAGTGTCGGCGGCCGGCGTCATCGCCATTACCCACCAGTGACCCGAGAAACTATGGCTCTTCCGCAGAAAACGCGTTTTGGTTACCTGAACACAGATTTTTAACTTCGGAAATCACAGTGTTGAGTTCCGCCATCGAGTTAATTCGTTTCATCCTCGGTTTGGGAATAGCGCTGTCATCCATCGAGTGGACGTACGAAAAACATTAACGGCTTTCGGAATTCAGTGAACTGGAACAAATCAAATCGCCAATGATCGCCCCGGCCCCTCTAAACCGTGCCTTATAGCGAATACTTTTTCAGTGACGATGTTGCCAAGGGGAGGGAAAGAGAAGCAGGGATCGAGGGGAGTAAGAACAAAAGAAACACCTAATGCGCGTTTGCTGTTCCATTACGCTCACGCCCCGATGGCTATTCGCCGGTCGCAGAGGAGTAAAAGCGATATATAAAACGGAATATTGATTGTATTGGTGTTACAGCCGAATGCTGTATGATCGGAATTTTTAAAAAGAAACATATATATATAAATCTTATTTTTGTGCGCTCAACTCGAATTTATCGTAGACTGGTTATATTGATTAAAACATTACTTGTGTATTGATTCTTAAACGAATTTCTTTTGGTAAATCCAACTATTTTTAAGTACTTTAAGCCTTCGTTTATGCCTGCACAAATACTTTTGTTAAAAATCTCACGTGAATTTAACAAGATACAAATATACTCCTTTGATCCGATTTTTTGTTGTTTCGTCACGGCTTCATTCTCTCTAAGACATACTATAATGTTGAATTTCAATTACTGAGTCACAGTTGTTCTCTCGGGAACTTCTTCTATCCCTAAAAAACCAAGTGTTAGTCATAATATCTCCTCCCATTTAAAAGAAATCTGCCGTAAATGTTACAACCGTTAAAAAAGTCAGTGAGTAGAGTCCTATCTCATCTAAATTTCTAATCTCCGAACGAAATCCATACTGAGTACATTAATCATATATGTAAAAATACCGAAGCTCAATGATTGTAAAAGGTTACAAAATGAACCTATTTGAAATTCAGTACAAATAATAGGCTGAGGTCTAGTCTTGTAATTCAAAGCGCGAATATGTGATGTGAGATAATTTCCGAAACAATTGATTTTTAATGGGTCCGACTGGTTTTTCGGATAATTAAAAGCCTTTTGACTGCTTTTTAGCTTTCAGAATCAGTTTTTAAAGTTGGCGGGACCATAACCACTTCTCCTTTCTTTGTTTTGAAAGGGAAAGAAGCCCCACCTAGGTTCAGCCTTGGGGGAGAGTGGGCAGATGTTGTGCAACTTTTCTTGATGAGGCAGAAGTATCAAGAACCCCTCCGTCTTTACATGTGATAAAACCTCATTAATTCGCAAAAATGAATGTGTTCCTTTTTTTTTAAATTTCAATTTGTAATATTTTTTTCGATGATCATGGAATTTTGATTAATCATTTGGAGAGCATCCGAGAATTCCCTTCCCATTTTTTCCCCATTTCCTCAGGCTACTAAGTTATCCCCATTATGGGTACACATATACTAAGCAGATTTTTCCATTTTATTGGCGCTATTTCATACTTTCCAAAAAACATTGCCAATATTGTGAACGTATGCATACCATAATTGTTGTTCTGAACTTTCTTGATGATAAAAAGCATTATCATGACTTTTGAGAGGGTAAAAATGGTCTGTGATCAAATTAACTCCGCCTGCGGTACTTGATGGGTGGATCGAGTAGCTCATCAAGTGCTGTTGCCGGTCCCAAGTTCGGACAAAGGAGGAGGGTTTTCAGGTTAGGTCAGTAGCCTGCCTGATGTAAAAAGTCACGCAGCTAAACATTTAGAAATATTCTAATCAAAATCTGCTAAGACCCCTAAAAATATGAAGGAAGTTCGGACAAATCCATACAAGCAAGACGATTTAAAAAACGCGGAATAGCTGGAATAGGAATTGGAATACTACATGCCGAAGGAAGTGAAACCTAGAGATAATACTGAAGAATACTATGCATAGAAGTATAATAGATATATATGTTCAGAATTCTGGAAACAAAGAAAGAACAAGAAGAAAGAGGGCATTCAAATTACATCTTAATATACAATGGGAAGGAGAAACAAGCAAGACACCACTTGGGAGTTGTCATATTAGAAGACGAAAAGTAAGAGCAGCATATTGGCAAGTTAGAATATTTTAGTGGTAGAATGCTAAAAAAACACCTCAAATTGGGAACTGCACTAGTGGAATTCAAGGAAGGAGCCCAAGGCATTACAGCATCTAAAGGAGAGACAGATATCTTCTATGAAAAGTTACTAATAAGAATTGAAAACTGAAAAAAATCATATATGCCTAAAATATCATGCTGGGAAATTTTAATGCGAGAATGGGCAATGGTGTGGCAAAACACATGCCAAAATTATTCAGATGAGGATGGTAAAATATTGATAGTTTTCTGTGCAACCCAGGAACACGTTCATTAACAAATTAGGAGAAAAGTCAATTATTTATTTCATGTTGACAGATAGAGCAGACAATCCAAAACCAAACATGAATGCACCAATCCAAACATGAATGCATCGACATCCGCAAATAAGGAACTGATCATTATTTAATACTAGGTTATTTATTCAAATTTCGTTGGGAGCCCACCATTATTCAATGAAAAATGAAATATAGAATCACTCGAGCACAAAATATGCATACAAAAACATAATTTACGAAAAAGTCATTGCTAATCGAATTTATGTCCAAGATGTGGATACTGCATGGTATAAACAAAATTATTAGCAATGTAGTTTCTGAAGAAGTGCAAAGGAAGAATCTTTAAGATGTGCTTGACAATTACACGCTGTGTTTGGTTATCACCGGTTACAAAGTGTCGTAACCATGGTCGCTTCTTGATTAAAAAAGCGAAAATGGAGACTTTTATTGACCAATAACTTATGTTAATGAACAAGAAATTTTTTTAATGGTCAAGGAAATTTCTCATATTCATAAAGTAATGCTTAAGACTCTTTCCTATATTTTGAAGATTTGTGCAGCCGAGAGAACGTCATGAATATCAAGTTATAGGACTAAGTAAAAATTTGTTTTAAGAGAAACCATCACCGCTCTTTAGACACTGAAAATTGCAAATCATCTGATTTAGATAACATTTAAAATAAAATGAGTTATTCCGGGGAGAAAGGAATTTCATAAATTTGGGAAATCGTTAATAACATTTTACGTGCTTGGAGATATTTTGTGTGCAAGAAAAATGTGGTGAAGGCACATTTCGGATATTTGAAATATACAAATACTTATATTTAAAAAGGGTATAAAAAGTAATCCTGAAATTTGCAAAAGTATTTCCCTGCTTAGTGCAGTAACACTGATGATGAGATGTGTCAGCAAGGGCATGCGGCCAAAAAATTATACCAAAACCACTTAACAAAGCGACCCAATATTAGACTGGGAAAAGCTTAAACCGGTAAAAAGCATGCTTTTGAAAAACTTGATCAGAAAACAATAACTAGGGAAGAGCAAACGGGGTTTGTGGAGAAGAGGTCTACAAGTTACGCAATATTTTATAAGGAAGAGTTTACTAATACTAATGCTTTCCTTTAGAACATGGTAAACCATTTTATGTTAGCTTCATCGATCTGATGAAAGATTTTTGTTGGTTTTTGCTGAAAGATGTAATTATGATTATGCTGGAAAAGGGAGTATGACCGTCCGTAATACATGGATTGTACGAAAATTAAAAGAGTGCTCTTCGAAAAAGATAATAAACAAGAGGAACCAGATAAGGAGATTGACTTAGACCTTTCCTTTTTAATTATGAACAACGTTATTGTGAAGATTACGTCTCTGGGTCTCGGGGGGAAAAATTTATGCATACCCCTATATCAAAGGATATCCTGACAATGCAACCATTCTAGTAGAAATGGAGAAGACGTGTAACGAATGGTGTACAGTTTACACCTAGCATCTAAGAGCTATAACATCTTATTATCAGTCAATAAAAGCTAAATATCTCTCAATGCTCAGAAGGCCAATTAGAAATGGTCAAATATCACTTGGTGAAATATCACCGAATAAATAGAAAAAATTATGAAATTTAAAAGTTAGTTGTGGAGATATGAGACAAAATATCTGTAAAATGAAGTCAAAGAGAAAACAAGCAGGGCGTCAGTATCCTGGATGCCTAAGAAATGCTATCTGGACCAACATTGTGGTGGCAAACAGAGTTAGACTTTAAAACATGCGTTCGAACCATTCTAACCTATGTAATCGAAGCTAGAGCGGACGCAACTAGACCAATAAACCTCAGGATCGCAGAAATAATGACATTGCGATCAATTGTAGGAAAAAATCTCAGAGTATGGAATCAGAAAATTAGTATGAACTGCAATGAAAATGAGATTGAAAGAAGACGTGGAGGGAAGAGGAGACGCTTATGCAGAGATCACATGGAAGAAATGGTGATTCAAGGATCTCCAATATAGAGCCATCAGGAATTTCAGAGAGGCTTCATCTGCCGGGAAGGTCACTGAAGAGATGGAGACGAAGTTGAACTTCGCCATCCCAGGACCAGAAGTAGGAAAGGGAAGAGGAAAAAAATTGGTATGTTTTTTATTTAATATTTGTGTGGGAATATTCCCATAGAAAATTTCGTTCTCTTATTGTATTCATTTATTCAGGAAGAATTTTTTGGCGTTATTGAATATTTAAACACTTTATAATTTCCAAGCATACTTTTATTTCGAATGACAATTGCTTCATTGCTATAAAACATCACCTGACCTTACAGAAAAATTACCCGTAAAATTTTCTGCAGGTTTGCTATAACTTGGAGACATTTTTTTGTGAGTTCATCTAATGATGTTTCATAGCATTAGAACCATGGTCATGAGAAATAAATATATATATATATGTGAATCGCAAAATGTTTGTTTGTCCAAGTTCTCCGTCTATAAAAAATATTGATTAAGACACCTCCGAGGCTATTTATTAAAACTTCTTCTCTAGTCCCCAGGCCATTGGTTGGTTGGTAACAACTCGCCAGTTTTAACGTAGGTATGATCTTTAATCCGTTTCTTAGTATGCTTCACAACTTATTCCCTCAAAAGCTGTTGTATGCATCTTAAACCAGTTTTTGAGCACTTCAATGAACAAAGGCAGAAAATGTTTTTAAAGCATTTTTTCCACTATCTATATTACTTTTACAAAATAATACTACGATCTTAATGGTATATGGTTGTATTTTTGTCATAATGGGAAAACGAAAAATTTTTAATGAAGAGATTCTTATATGGGTTTCTGAGAGATATCAGTGTTTTTTTTACATCATCAATTTTGTAGGTCAATGGATTTCCAAAGTATCATATGATATATGCTTATCCTTCGCCCATACCACACTATTACCCATTACGAAAAAATACCACATAACCTAATTTCCCTCTGGTGAAATTATCTTCCTATTAGTAGAATTTTAAAATTTAAAATATTAGAAATATCACAGAGGAAAATGGAATGTTACGTATCATGTGTTGGTTTATGATGGTGTTCTTTCAAGTCCGACCATCTCTAATATCAGAATTTTCAGAACGTTTTGCAGAATGGGTAACGGTAGATTGTTTTTCTATTACCTTTTTTCATAACTTTCTTTCTTTCAATCCTGGCCAAAAGTAACAGGTATGGTATACAAGAATAGGAATGGAAGGATAGAAGAAAATTTAGGTCTAGAAGAGGCTATAAAAATATATTTTAACTTTCATACCTTTTGTTATGGTGTTGTTTCAAGTCTAGTCAGCGCTAATAGGCTCCTCAGATCGTGAGGAAGGGCATACAATGATGGGAATGGAAGGTTAGGAGAAAGTCTGAGATTGAGCCTCTAAAAATATTCTTCAACTATCGAAACTAGCCATTTTAATGTAAATAATCCCAAAATATAAGCATATAAAAACACATTATTTATCGAAAGTATTGAATGGCATGCGACTTTTATAACTCGTAAAATCAAATATCCTTGCGAAATTATATTTTCGAGAATTATACGTAATAATTGAATCCATAGGGGATGGTGAATGTGTTCAATAAGAGAAGAGCCCACATATGTGACGTGAGGAGTTATGTATGCGTAGGATGACGTCGCCATCTATATCTTGGGCAAATGATAGTTCGTGTTAGGACACCAGTTATATGGGTCTTTGTAGTATTTTTATGCTGTTGTTGGGATTTCCGCCATTTTGCTCTAGAGTTGTCCGCAGGACGAAGGAATACTTTTATCGTTCGTCCCGGCAGGCTAATTATATCAATGTGTTGTCGTGGTCTTGCCGTCTGATATAATGAGGCACTAATTTTGCTCCATTCCAACTTATCACTTTAAAAATCGGCCTGAGCTTCTCAAAGAGTTTCAGTCTCACCTTTAAATTCCGTAATTCGAGTGGCTCCCATTTTAGGTTACCTAGTAATTTTGTGACGCGTTTAGCGTGGTATTAGCGGACTTAAAAGAAACTTCCTTTTTTTTCTTCCTTTCTTAAGGAAGCCAGTCTCTGTATTTTATCAACTAAAATCTTTCATCGATGGATCCCAAATACCAGACTCAAGTTCCAAATGTCATCTTACCGTTTTTAAATAGCACCTCTTCTTAACTTTTTCCTCATAATACTTCCCTCGCAGTTTAAATAAACCATGTATTTTTGTTTAGTACCAGAATAGAAACAACAGTAACAACTAAGTATTTCATAAGGGAAAGATGACTAGAGTGAATGGTTTGCAATCGACAGATATTCCCGAAGAGGGGAGTTTCTTTCTATTTTTGTAATATACTCTATGCTAAAACAATCATCAAGCTGGATTCTCATAGCCATTGGGGAAAGACATTATGGTTAATTAAAAATCGGCCCAAAATAAGATGACATAAGAAATTTTGATATATTAATAATCATAACCCCCTTTATCTGTGTTTTAGTCACGTTACATGAGGCGTAAGGTGTTCCACACTTCCTCTTCCACGGTTTTGGCACTTCGAACAATGAGTCGCTGGGACAGAAAAGAGTCTCGCAAAATTGATGCGATACACGTGTTAGCTCAAACCGTCACCTCCCTTTGTCAACCCTTGTTCATTTGCATAAATGTGTCCTCTCTGAGGAAAAAGCGACAACGAGCCAAAATGCAAACACATTCGCGAGGAATTATGTCGGTGATGCAAAAAAAAGTTACGTATAAACGGACGACGATCGCTAAGGGCAGAATGCTTTCCGTCCGGCCGGATAATTATTTGGATTCTCTTTCCGGTCTGCGGGACAGCGAGAGCGGGGATAATGCGTGCAAAATATACAATTTGTTGAGTCCGGCAGAGCGCAAAAACATTTATTATCCGATTTCGCAGGAAGTGGTGGGTATTACCGAGCTGTGAGAGGGGGTAACGTGGGGACGGAGTGGGTTTGGGGGAGAG
>WURS02000019.1:1697962-1709949 GCA_011762765.2 Rhinocypha anisoptera
ATCTCCACTCCTCCCCAAGCCATCTGCCCCCCCCCCCACCTTCCCCTACCCTCCCCTTAGACTCTCCATCCCCGAGACGCGTGGAGACACAGCCGCATCTCCCACTCGATCCCATCATCCCCACCCACCACAACTCCTCCCACCTGATACCCACTCCCAAAAACTCCTTTCCCCTCCCACCAACACCGCACCCCTTCCACCCCACTCAACACACCAACCCATCCCGCGGACGTTACTCTCCCTCCTAACCGGAAGCTATCCCTCCTTCCCCTCAACTCGCGCACATCCCACGACCGCCAAATCTCTTCCCGTGACTACCTATAGTCTTTTCCTTTCTCCCTTATCGCCTCCCTCTTATGCCTTTTGTTATCTTCTTCTGAGCGTCGCTGGTAAATGAATAACACACTTCAATCCCAGTGTAATTTCTTTCCGTGTAGCCCTCGGCTACCGCGGTTATTTATTACAGGGGATAATTATTTACTTGTAATTCCCCTTGGAATCTAATTTGGTCGCTTTGGGTGATAATTTGTATCCGGATCTCTGGTGGAAAGAAGTAGGAGAGGCATTGGTGGATTTCGGTGACTAAAATAGGATAAATAAGAGGCACCATAGGAAGAAGTAAAACTATTAAACATTCACTAATGAATGCGATAGAATAATTCAGTGAGTTTTTCTTTAATTGAAGTAATTAATTTTTCCAATTCGCTTATCGTTTTCTACATTCTCGTATATACCATTTATTCAGCGACGGTAGCTATTTGTTGAATATAGCACCTCTCCGGCCAAAGATATTTTCGTGTCGGAATTCGTGAAGCAAGCAAGGTTTAAATCTATAGGGTGTAAATAAGTGTATTATCACAGGATTTTTTAGTTGAATTATTATCTACCTTGCAAAAATTTATGATTTATTTCCAGTAAAATTGCAGAGAGAAATAAGATCTTCAGATTTGGTAAAAATCTCCGAAAAAGTATCGAAGTGTTTCTTTCCTTCTCTTAGAAGTATTAACTTTCTAAACAGTTATTTTCCGGTTAAAACACTGGCATAGTGTACAATGAGGATAGATTTTATTTTTATTATATATAGAAATAATTTTTTATTCGTATTCCTTTACATGGAAAAAGCAGTAGTCTCTATAGTAACTTCCGCATATTTTCACTAACCGTCAAGCATTTTCCACGGATCTTCAATTCAATACTACAGATGCTATACATCTCGAAGGTTTTTCATTTGGTGAATGTTACTGCCATTTGAAAATCGAAGTCCTAAAGGTCGCGTCTTGAGGAATAGACTATAATGAATTATAGTGAAAAAATTCTATTTTTATTTACATTTACATACACAACAGGTCATTTATTATTCACTACAGCTTTACATAAGTTTTCACAGTCTAAAAGCTTATTTGTGCCTGTATAGAAGTCATCCTATACAATAAATAATACACGGCATTCTTCGCTTCCATTCAAAATGCTGATTCAAAAGGCACTAAAAAATTTCAATTGCTGCTTAATTTTATTGGACAATTTCTAAAAAAATCATGTACGAGTGCTGATTATTTTTTATCACATATTTATAGATATGAATGCTTGTTAATAATAAATAATAAATTTCTTTTTTATTGTGGTTCGGGGCGTTGCCAGACGAATTAAATTAGTCATCAACTTCACTTTTTCATGATTTTTATGTATTAAATTCTCTTCATAAGTCTTTTCAATGTACCATCCTAATAATTGCGTCCTAATTTTCACCCTACACAAAAAATCTAAAGCTCATAAATCAAGTTCTATACATGCTCGTAACGATTCATTGACTTAGTATTCGTAACGACTCATCCTATCAATCTCTTTTCTGTTACAAAGTGGCAATTTAATGCTTATATTGAATACAATATTTTCTAATACTATAAACTATTTTCATAACTTTTAAATGCCAACTATTTCATTCATGTTCATTGGGGTATAGTTTTATCTAAAGTTCGAAGAGCTGTATGTAAAAAGAGACTGTGAAAAACGCATTAAAATTTTTCAACAACCTTAGCATATTGATGCTACATAGATAATATTAAGGCAGTAACTAATAGAATTGCTGATAGTAATAAAGAATAAAAGAAGAGTAAGGTAGAATAAAAAAGATATTTGTTTGTATAAATCCTGTGGATGAAAATAAATGTTATTATTATTTATGGATAGATTGCGCATTAACGTTACTAAGAGAGGTATTCGAAATGCAACATAAGTAGGATTATATAGTCTAATGTAATCGCTAGATTCATGATGGAAGTTGGTGGCAATATTCAATATTATGGCTTTAAAAGTAATAAACATTTTTTAGAAAATAATTACCCTATTATCAGACTGGTAGCGCTTATATTTATTGCACGATAAAAATATCTTTACTCATCTAGAATCCTCTGAATCCATCCTTTTTCGTGTATTTCATTCAAAATTCTCAATTATTGGAAAAGTTTGCCAAAATGCAACGTGAAATTTTATTTGAGCAGGCGACGGAAGATGAATTTGAGTTAATATTTTAAGTTAAGTTTTTATTTAAGTAAGAAAAATGTAACTCTTCTGTGTGGTTCATTGGAGTATATATTTACTGCACGGGTACCTAGTCAATATCAGCTTTGTTTACTTAAATCAACAGAAATTCAGAAATCAGAATCTAGTTTCAAGAATGGTCAACACTATCACGTTCTTCAGACAGGAAGGTAAAGCATAAAATATCGGGAGTAGAAGGGTAGAAGGAAGATGAAGTTTGGAAGAGCCTTCAAAAATATGTTTCAACTTGCAGTTTAAATACAGATATATATGGTGTTGTTTCAAATCTGTTCAGCAATAATGTAAGGCTCATCAGACCGGGAGGAAAAATATACAAGGATATAAATGGAAGGATAGAAGGAATGAAGGCATTACAAGTAGAAACTGAAGTAGATGTAAATATTAAAGAAATGAACATGTCAAAACAATAGTAATTTCTCGTAGGATAATTAATAACCTTTGGAGTAGTCATATCATTCATAAATTATTAGTATTGACTGATTCAGTGATATACATTTTGAAATTAATACGAGTATTATTCTTCTTTTTTTTTGAAAAAGCCATTTTACAGCTAAGAGATAATTCAATTTGGCCGCTTTCCCACTAGTAAAGTCATTGCTGCCATCTTTCGGAACTGAGCGAAACTATAATTGATAAAGAAATTACGAAAATGGGGTTGTTGTTTTCCTTGGATTGAATCTGAAAGATTTTAAATATCAAAGTTAGCCATGTCGGTTTGTTTTAGTATGCTTCTCAGTTATACTTACCTTGTAAATAATTTTAAAATTCTAAAATAGAAGCCGAACGTTGGGGAGATGTTTTATGTCAACCATCAAGAAACGAAAACAATGTAGCAGTGAATGGATATCCCAGTAATTGGCAAATTAAGTCTTAAGCTGCGTAACTGATTCTAGTTCAGGTATCTGTAATTTCATTTAGTGGAAATTCAGTAAATCCGTAATACTCATGACTGATTCAGTTTGTTTTTACCATGCGAATCCGTCTCGCCAAGTTAAGCTCCATAGTCATAGTTTTATTAAATTTATTAGCGTTGATATACATCTGGAAATTGATTTCATTAGTTGGTGAGGATCGGAGTAATACCTTGAACAAGAATGCTCTCAAGAGTCCACCTCCACCTAATATAGATATTCAGCATTTGGGTAAATCTATTACAGTTGTTATAAGGAGTTTTGAGCTGTTTGATAACGATGTAGTTCCCACCATAAAGTCATTAGTTTCTGTGTTTCCAAATATTCATATCCTTGTTGTCAGTGACACAATTCCATATCCACCATTAAACATCGATCATTTAGGTAATGCAACTTCGCAAAATGTTAAAGTGTTAAGCCTGGAATTGCAGCTTACCGGTTCCCTCGAAGAAAGAAACCCCTTGTGGTATATAAAAACTAAGTATGTACTATTTGTTCCTGACTCATCGAGAACCCACACTGAAGTTGCACTTCAGAGTATGATGTTAGAGATGAAGAAGTGGCCTCATAGTATAGTTACTCTCCCTTTTCCTAATACAAGAAAACCGCATTGTTACTTGATAATTTTGAATCGTAGAGAGTGGACAGTGACTTACGAGAGAAAGGCTAATTCGCTTGAATGTGATGCAGTTGAGGGGAAGCAGCTCCTTTTAGTGGAGGCTGAGACCCTAAGAAGACTTCCAAATCCTTTCATGCTTCCATTTCCAGATTCTCTTTATATGCAGACAGCTGCCATAGGAGTTAAGGTAAGTAATAATACTATTTTATTGATATAATATTTTTAATATAATAAAAGATAATAATTTTATAAATATAATAATAATATTTTATTGTAATTTTAAAAGTATTATATTAATTAATAATTTGCAATTTGTACTTTTGATACTTTTGTACTCACTGATATTGTCTGTGGCTGTTTTGAAACATGAATGATATAATTATTTTGAATATTTGATATATTTTTAGTGTTACAAACATTTTTTAATATATAAGAATGAGTAATTCTAGGAGTGCAAACTCTCCTTAGTGAGTTATATTCTTTTAATCATCAGGTGCATTTGCTTCCTCATCCTACACCGTCCATTGTTGAAGGCCGATCATTATTTCAAGACAATCATTTGCAATGGAAAGTCAATGACTTGCAGCAAGCTAGAAGAGCCAATATGTTCAAAGTTTTTGGTTTTAAGAAAGTTGTAACTGTTGGTGGTGCTGAAGGCAAACCAGTTGATCTCAAGTCTCCAGTGAAAAATAAACCCAATTCTGCTGGTGGCAGAAGAGCATCTAGCCAATATTCAGGTCTTACTTCAACCGAAGTAGAATGGTTTGGGTGTAGCCGAGGCACCTTACGTTGTTTTCCAACTGTGGTGAATGATACACCATCATATCTTTTTGAGGGTCGCTGGACTCCACCATGCTGTCTTGAAGGACTTCGAGCAACTGCAAGACATGCATTTGCAGCTTTAAGAAAGTCAGGGGCACGCTTCTGGCTTGAAGGTAAGTGGACTCAAAAAATTTTTTGTTTTTAAGGCCAACCTTGAAAATTTTAATTCCTCTTTCTTTTTTAACTTATGCATAAACAGACCAATCTTAGGGTTGAATACCTTGGTGGTGGATAATTTTTCCACTTGTTCTTTCAAAAATTTCTCTGTCCTATTAATTTCATCCCTAATGACTATCTTGTTATTAATTAAACATAGGGAAAAACATATATTTCTTTCCTTGTTGCATTCACTTCTCCTGTATCAAAATATCTTACATCCATTGCATATATAGTTCCCCATTCTATAACTCAATATAGATTACAAACAACCATTGACAGTTTTAGAGCAACATTCTTTTGATTCAATTATCCATGGGCCCCGCATAATGGCATGGAACATGTAAGAAGAAGTGATGAATTACTGTATTCAATAGAGTAATGAAGCACTATACATTGTCTGCTTTTCTTTACTAATATTCAGATGAATGAGGACATCACCACAAACGAAAATATTTTTTCCAAACCTTTTGCTTGTCATCTTTTTCATAGTTTAAAATTCAAGGATAAGAGAAAGAAGTGGATTTACTTATGTGCTTCTTGCTGAGATAATTTGCCAGCCTCTGTGGTGGTGGGGTAACATCCTCATCTGCCAACCCTGAGGTCACGGATTCTAATCCTGACTAGGTGGATTTTTCAATCCCCACCTAGGGCATGGATTTGCATGTTTTGTCATTGTTATTAAAATGTTATAGTGCCCACAATAATAGTGCTGTTTGTGGGTGATAGAAGTATAAAATAAATAAGAAAGATCAAATGAACGTGAATAGCTGAAGGGAAAGTAAGCTGAGAGTATCCTTGAAACTCATTTCTCCTTCAGGTTCAGCTCTGGCTCTATCATGTTAAACCTCACAAATAAGCTAGTAAGAGAAAGCAGTGCTTTCAGTGTTGTTTTATAGATAAAGGAAATGTAAATTCTAAAGATAATGGGATAAAGGGTCATCAGTCACAACTGTGCCATTAATTGTGAAATCACTTGTTAGGGATATAAATTTGTAAATCAAGTATTCATAAAAAAGTTAAATTTGGGGTCCCTACATTATTTTTATTTTATTTATCTTTTGAATCATATATGCATGTGTCCCCGGCTGCTAAACCTGCATGGACTTATATTTAATAAATTATAGTTATATGGAATACTCAGAGTTAAGTAGTAATACAGATTCTGGTGTAAGAAATTTGTAAAAAGTGAATTTTTGCAATGGTCTTAATGGGGTGAAAGCATCTGAGATTGAAAGATTGGAAAGAAAGAACTGACAGTTTGTAATATTTCAGAGAACCTATCTCTTTCGTCGATCTTGGAAATATGATATTGATATTCTTTACATATATAACTGAAATACTGGAAGAAGTAAGCTCAGAAAGAAAAGGGCAGGTAAAATTGTTATGAAAAAGTAAGGCACTCAAAATACATATGAAGGTTATCCTCTCTGAATAACCAAAATTTTAATGTAAAGTCAATAACCACATGCTTTCATTCCAACCATGTTTTCATCCTATGAATGTTCCATTGCCACATTTACCTGGGCTGGTACAATGTCTCAAATGTTTAGCCTAGCCTTACAGTATTAAGTTTAGTAATTCTTTTCTTCCAGTTGAGTTTCCTACTAAAGAAATAGTTGTTAAGGAATAATGTATTTTCTATATGCCCATCCATTCAACCTAATGATGTAAGCTTTGCTGTTACATACTCAAAGGGGAAAAATATAAAAGTATGGTTATCCTACACAAAATATTATTATCATTTGATTAAGGTCAAAATTTCATTCAGAAGGCGAGATTATACATTTAAATCACAAATAAAATGACAATGAGTTTCAAATTCCTTACCATATCTTACATGACATTTAATCCCTCTATAATTAAATATGATAAAGTTTTGAGTAACCACCCTCTATTGCAATTACAGCACTGTGATCTATGATTCCATTATGATTTTCTATTTAAGTAGTAAATGCATCTCATAGGTGCAGTTCTCTCTGCTCTTATCTAATTAGAGCATATTTTTAGGTGGTAGTTTGCTTGGAGCAGCCCGTACAGGTGACCTACTTCCATGGGATCATGACGTTGATGTGGGAATGTATGAAGAAGACATTGCTCGAGTCCCATGGCTTTCTAAACTTCTTGCTCCTAAGGGAGCAAAGGTATGTATATTTAGGAACTAGCTTTGCTGGTACAGTCATATGCTAAAGTCAAGTAATGTTTTTTAACTCTCAAAATTCATAAATATGCATGTATTTATTTCTGGAAATTAAAGCAAATACAAATAAGGATAGATTTAAGATTTTTAATAACAAATTAAGGAATATTATCTATTCCTTCCTAGAACAGGTTTATAACAGATTTATATATCTATGATGAGCTCACTCATTATTGTATTAAGAGAAAAGCAATAAAATTTGTTAGTTTCTTTCTCCTGGAAACATTAATGCAATCACAAAGTCATCAATTCAAATAGAAATTAACCACTATTTGACCCAATTGTAAGTATATATTTTCTCTAGGGGGGCGGTGCAGTGGGAGGAGATTCTGTGACAGATGATCGTGGCTTTGTTTGGGAGCGTGCCACAGAAGGTGACTTTTTCCGTGTCCATTGGAGTGGAACAAACCGTCTACATTTGGATATATTTCCATTTCGTCCCACAGCAAATGGCACCATGACCAAAGACACCTGGTTTCCAACCCACCCTCAGGTATTACTTATTTTGATGATATCCTGGATGGATCAGTATTAGCTGACAAAAGTATCCTCTACAATGAAAGTTTTTTATAGGGGAAATAACCAATTTTACCATTTGATGTTTAACATGATTTCCATATTTATTTGCTTGGTCAATACATATGTTTATATAATTGTTTTTTTTATAAAGAAATGAAAATAAAAAAGAGAAACTTATAAACTACATGTACAAGAAGATGTTTTTGATAGCACAGAGATATCAGGAACCCTTTGAATCTGAAATAGAAACTATTGGAAAAACAGATCAAATGGGAATAGAAGCCTTTTAAATGTGGTGCTGGAGGTAGATGCTAAAGATTCAAGTATATGTTAGAATGAGAAATGAAGTGAGCAGTAGAGTGGAAGAAGAGAAGGTAATATGGTGTGTGCTCAAAAGCTGAAAACCTTTTAGGACATATCCTAGAGTATAATGAATTGATGAAGAATAAAATTGGAAATAAGGCCACTCAAGGGACAAATACATACAGAAAACAAAAATGGATGTTAAAAATGATCACCAGGAGGTTTGAGAAGTAGTGTATTAGCATCAGATAGGGTAGGATGGAGTCAATCTGCCTTCAGATTGAAAGATTTGATGTATGAATGAGAGACAGAAGTTTATGCATATTTAGTTTTTCAAGTAAAAATGTGGTTTCAAACTGTGGCAACTGTTGCAGATTATTTGACAAAATTTGTGCACCTGCCTAAATGTGTCTTTCTGATTTAAGGAGATTTTCCTTTCTCAACTAATTTGTTATCATTTATTTATGCCAGTCAAATAATGGAACAAATGGGCGATTTTGGGAAAAAATGCCATCAGCAGTTTCTCACCAATAAGTTCAATGGTGAGGTTAGAGGATGTTAAAAAACAAAAAAGTAACCAAATCTGAACATGCATTAGTTTATAATTAATCATCATTTAATTGACAAAAATGGTGATTTTTTAATTTTTGTTGTGTAGCAAAGTAAGTTTCAAATTTAGCAGAAAGATAAGAACAAAAAGGTTGTAGATATTGAAAAAATCTACAAAATGAGTGGTCACAAGTCAAAATTGGTTTATTTATTTATTGTAAAATTGTAAAAAATACCTAAAATGAGCCATTGTGTAAACAATCATTATTCATTAAAAGACATTTCAAATCATGACATAATATAGCTTCTAACATAGTTAAATTTTATGCTTAAATCTGGCTCTGTGGGTTAATTTTTTTGTGAGATATTGCAGAAAATCATCTGATCATGATTTTTTTTTTTAATTTGGGGTGCCTCGTCAAGCTCGATACAAATATACTCCCTGGAATTGTTGTTTCTTACTATTAATAATAATAGTCTGTTTATAATAAATAATACCTTTATCAAATATATTTGTCTTAACAAATGCTACTTTAAAATTTGCATAACAATACTAGCTTTTAGAATGTTAACTTAGGTTACCATTATAATAATTTTACAAGAGTTATTCTAATTGTTTATAAGCAAAAAAGATACATTATTTTCATTATTCCATTACTCCAATTTTTTGCATTATTTTTTGTAAGTTATTACTATTGAAGGATATAGAAATAAAACTACTCTTATAGAACAAAATTTCTCCTTAAATATTCTTATACCTTGCCTCAAAAACCAAAATTAACATCTATAAAAATGTGTTTGGTATCAACAATTGCAATATTTTACAAACAAATTAACCTACATTTTAGAATCATGCTTAAATATGTTAGAAGTAACATTATCTCATGATTTGAAATTCTGTCGTAATGAATAATACTAATAATTTTTACTCATCTTGAATTAACAAACATAGCATGTTCTATGATAGATGTCACCAAACAAATGAAATAAAAAATAAAAGACACACAAACAACTATAGATATAGAAAAATACATTCATACTCTAAACATTAAAATATTAGATTAGAGAAATCAAGATCATATTACTCCTCCAAGGAGTAATATGATCTTGATTTGGGGATGGAGATGAGCCAGTCACAGAGAACCTTACAAAACACCTTATCGGAGACTGTTTTGGCAGAGTTAGGGAGCATATTAAAGAATTTAATTGGTAAACCCTCGACTTTGTATGTTTTGCTTAGTCGACATAATGGTATATCTGTGGAGTTTTTATCTCTGGTATTGTGATTGTACACATCAGCCCTAATAGAGTACATGTTCTGATTTTCTTTCACATGCACCATTGAGTAAATTAAAAACATTGTAAACTGTCATAATTTTTAGATTTTTAAAATAAGGTCTACAGTGATCAAGTTGACTTACATTGGCGAAAATTCAGATTGCTTTTTTCTGCATCGAGTATTAGTTTTACATCAGATGGCCCCAGAGCCTAATTCCATAAGTGATATGAGAATGAAAAAATGCAAAATATGCATTAATGAGGTAGTCTTTGCTCAAATACAGTTTCAGCTTCCTGATCAGAAATAAGGCTCGTGCAAGTTTTTTCCTGATGAGCAAAACATGTTCACACCAAGTCAATATTGAATCTAGATGAAATCCCAGTAATTTGACGGAATCACTTTCTTTTATAGCTGGATTTAGAGTACAGATAGGAAACTGAGTTTTGTATGGGTTTAGGAAGAAATTGTTGGCAGCAAACCATTCGTTAGCTTTTACAAGGATGACTGGATATCTATCCTCAGCTTCACTGTGATTGGAGGAGCTATGTAGGAATGTAATATCATCAGCATAGAGGACATAGTCATTGGTCATATTGGGACACAAGTCATTGACCATGACAAGGAAAAGAAGGGAACCCAGCACAGAACCTTGAGGTACACCATACTTGACATTTAATGACTTTGATTGTTTACCATTTACATAAACTGAATGTTTGCGCTCTGATAAATAGGAAATCATGAATTTGAGTTCAACATCATGAAGGCCATAATATTTCAGCTTGTCAATAAGAATTGTGTGATCCACACAATCAAAAGCCGAAGACGGATCACAGTGTAAGTGCCAAGCATTTTTTGTCTTCAAAAGCCTTGATTATCTATTTTATGACGTATGAAACTGCTTGAGTTGTACACTTCCCAGGTCTGAATCCAAACTTAGCTGGTGTAAACTGATTTAGAGTTTTAAAATGGTCTAGGATTTGTGTAAAGACAACAGATTCAAAGACTATACCAACAGCAGAATTAATGTGATTCGATGGTAGTTACTGGGGGAATGAATATCACCACGTTTGTGGATAGAAATAACCTTAGAAAACTTCAAAGATTCAGGAAAATAGCCAGACTGAAGACAGGAATTGATCACATTAGTTAGAGGATACGATATCCAATGTATCACATATTTGATTAAATTATTAAAGAGGCCAAATATGTCCTTGCAATTAGAATTTTTAAAGTTCTTAACAGGTTTAACTATATTTACCAGATATACTATGAGGGCTATTCAGAAAGTAAGGAACGTTTCCATCTGACGCTGCTAGGCGCAAGCCGATTGCGTATATTTTGGTGTGTGCATGCTCGGTTCCTCAGTCGGCCTCCAGCCGTAACAACGAGAGTATCTCCACGCTGCCCGTTTGTTCAACATTCAATTTTGAAATGTGTGCTGCAATTGAAAATCCCACCAGTTCTGAGGTGCGGTCTGTCATACGGTTTTTGGTGGCAAAAAACTAAAACCAATAGACATTTATCGGCAACTTTGTGAAGTGTATGGAGACAACGTGATGAATGAAAGTTCCATCTGAAAATGGTGCATTCAGTTTAAAAATGGCCGAACCAACGTTCATGATGAAGAGAGGAGTGGACGCCCGACCATTGTGACTGACGATCTGGTCGCTAAAGTTAATGAAAAAATTCGTGAAAACCACCGTTTCACTGTAACGGAGCTTTCGCTTTGTTTTCCACAAATTTCAAGGACTTTGTTGTTGGAAACCGTTACTCAAAACCTAGGCTACCACAAATTTTGTGCCAGATGGGTGCCAAAATGGCTCACAGATCACCATAAAAGTCAGCGATTGGGGGCAGCCTTAACATTTCTGGATGCTTACCACACACACGGTGATTCATTACTGGATCGAACCATAACGGGTGACGAGACGTGGGCGAAACACGTCAATGGCGAGACAAAATTACAGTCCATGGAGTGGAGGCACACAAAATACCCCAAAAAACTAAGAAAATTCTTGCAAACCTTGTCAGCAAGGAAGATTATGGCGACCGTGTTTTGGGATAGGCAAG
>WURS02000019.1:1710049-1723089 GCA_011762765.2 Rhinocypha anisoptera
GGAAAAATACGGAGTACGTTGTTCCTTTTCTCAGAAATGGATTTCCACATAGTTATGCCTGATAATATACAATTTATGAATGTTCATGCCTATTTTTTGAACTTATACTTCTAATTATTCTTTTTTGTAAAATTAAAGCAAGCTTTATGGTGTGTTTGTTTGAACTTCCCCAAAAAAACAAGTCCATAACTTTGATTGAATTAAAGTATAATACGAGGGCTATTCAGAAAGTAAGGAACGTTTCCATCTGACCCTGCTAGGCGCGTGCCGATTGCGTATATTTTGGTGTGTGCGTACTCGGCTCCTCAGTCGGCCTCCAGCCGTAACAACTAGAGTATCTCCACACTGCCCGTTTTTTCAACATTTAATTTTGAAATGTGTGCTGCAATTGAAAATCCTGCCAGTTGTCAGGTGCGGTCCGTCATACGGATTTTGGTGGCAAAAAACCAAAAACCGATAGACATTTATCGGCAACTGTGTGAAGTGTATGGAGACAACGTGATGAATGAAAGTTCCGTCCGAAAATGGTACCAAAATCGCTCACAGACCACCATAAAGGTCAGCAATTCAGGGAAGCCTTAACATTTCTGGACAGCTGCCACACACATGATGATTCATTACTGGATCGAACCATAACTGGTGACGAGACGTGGGCGAAACACGTCAATGGCGAGACAAAATTACAGTCCATGGAGTGGGGGCACACAAAATCCCCTAAAAAACTAAGAAAATTCTTGCATACTTTATCAGCAAGAAAGATTATGGCAACCGTATTTTGGGATAGGCGAGGCGGCAAATTTCTATGACGAAGGAATTTCAAAGCTTGCTCACCGCTACGATAAGTGCCTCAATTTGTTTAGTGACTATGTAGAAAAGTAGTATGTATATAAGTTGCTCTATCAGATGTATATAATAAAATTTTTTTCTTCTACTTAGTGTTTCTTTAATTCCAAAACGTTCCTTACTTTCTGAATAACCCTCGTATTTTCCATTTAAACATATTAATAGTGGAATTATTACATAGCAGAACAGTGGCATTATCCATTGTTTTTTTAGCATTATTAATATTGACAATAAAGTTATCTACAGAAGTAATAAAGAATTCATTAAAGGTTTCCAAATCAATAGGAATTTCACAATATTTTTTACTCAACCCGGTTTCCTGTTTGATGACAGACCAGGCTGCTTTACATTTATTGGATGCATTTATAATATAATTAGCATTAACATGAAATTTAGCTTGTCTTAACTCAGAGTGGTATTCCTTTTTTTGATTGTTATAGACTTTTTTGAGTTCTTAACTTGTGCATAGCTTATACTGCCTAAGCAAAATTAGCAAGTTCCTTCTCATAAGTTCAAGATTTGCACTATACCAATTTTCCTGATGATGGGGCTTATGTTTCAATTGAACTAATTTATGGGGAAATGCCTCTTCGAACAATAGTATGAGATTTTCAAAGAATGCTGCAAAATTCCTTTGACTATCCGCATATGCCAGCAATGTATCCCACTCAGTATTACTTAGTAAACCTATGAACTCATGAAGGTGATATACAGTCATTTGTCTAACATATAAAGTTTTGGGAGTTTTGTTATTGTTATTTTCATCAGCACCCAACTTTGAGTGCAATGAAAGGGAAATGGCCGAGTGATTGGAGAGCATTGGGCCTGAGACACTAAGGACATAGGCAGACTTATCAATATTCATAATTACATTATTGATACATACATTCTTCCTGTTTGATTCAGAGTTACCACAATGTAAGTCAAAAGACCTAAGGAGAATACATAACTGAGTGTTGTTCTTTGATGGGCGGCTCATATCAACATTTAAATTAGTACCAATCACTATGTTAGCGTTAAATTTCTGAAAATATATTAGAACCTTTTCTAGTTGTTCAAAAAATATTTGAAAATCACCACTGGGTGAACGATAGATACAGGCAGCAATTAATCTCCTACTCTTGAGGTGGATGCAGCTATTTCAAAATGTTTGTCCATACAAAAACAATTCAGGTATAAAGGTTTAAACTCAAGATAATTTTTTACAAAGATGCATGCTCCTCCATTTTTAAAAGATTTTCTACAATAGATTGTGCCAAGGTTGTAACCCACTATTTGATATAAGTCACATTCATGTTCATGTAGTCAGTGTTCTGAGAGGCACAAAAATCGAAGTGTACTGGATTCAAACATACTTCTAAGTCAGAAGTCTTATTTCTTAGGCACTGAATATTAAACACAAGAAAGTTGAGTGAGGAAGAAAATTTACCTTCAATCTTAGGGCCCATTGTCAATTAATTGACCCATTGTCTATATCTTGGCCTAGTCATATCTCCTTAGGTCGTAGAGAGGCAGTCTGACTTCTGGTGACCATAGAACTAGAGTTGTTATCAATTGCACTCTTTCCTACTGGGTAGCGCTAACACAGGGTCAGACAGAGCACTTGGGGTTGCAGCTCATTAAGGGTGGGATTAGGTAAGGGTATTTGGGGAGAGGATGAAATATCTGAGTTAGCACTGATGTAAGCAGAGGTTGAGGCAGAAGCATCATGGACCAAGCACTCCCTAGCATGAGGGACCTGAGAGGGTTTATGCTCAGCTGGAGCACTTCCCTTATGAAACTGGAACCTGGTAACTTGAACACCCTCAGGCCAGATTTCCGGATTTCTAAAAGCCTCACTCACGGAGAAATCTACATACACTTTGTAAGCACAGATATCATTTTTCTGGGATGTTTAATGTTTAAGCAATGGTTCACTTTAGGGATTTTTGCAATTTCACAATAAACAAATAAACCAATTTTGACCTGCGACCACTCATTTTTTAGAAATTTTTATTATCTTCAAGTTTTTTATACTTAACTTTTCGCTAAAACTGTAACTTATTTTGTTATATAACAAAATCCCAAAAAAATGCACATTTTTGCAATTAAACAATTATAAACAAATGCATGTTCAGATTTGGATACTTTTTTGTTTTTTAACTTCCACTAACTCACCATTGAAGTTTTTGGTGAGAAACTGCTGATGTCAATTTTGCCAATCACTTTCGTAATTTGACTGGCCTATTATGTCTTCATAACAGAAATTTGACTCAATATGGCTTCATATCAGGCATTTACATCAACAGTCATTCAGTATGTTGTAAATATTCTTAAGGAAATAGATAGGAAACACACTTATGTGCATTGCTTCTAAACCAAGATAATAATGTTGATTGAAATAATTTTTATGAGACAAGTTTAAAATTTACATTTACTATTACATTTACTAAATAGTACATTTAGAGTGTGATCTATAATTAGAGAGATAACCGTTGATTTATCGTCCTATTCATCACTAAAATTCTTTGCTCTAATGTCATTGTAGATTATTTAATAGTAGAATCTTTTATTTCCTACTTTGTTCACCATATGGGATTATTATAATCTTATGAGATTTTTGGAAGATATCACTGTTGGTAATGGATAATTTTTATTGCTCAGAAGGACATGTGGCTACATATATTCTATTTGTCGTCTTTTATCAGGATAGAGAATTTCCAGAACACTTTCTTCGGCCACTATCAACTGTAGACTTCATAGGTCGACGAGTACCTGCTCCCAACAACATTCGGGATTTCCTAGAGTTGAAGTTTGGAAAAGGTGCAATTGAAAGGCCTGAGTATCCAAATCCTAAAGCTGTGAAGTGGAAACCACCACAAGGAATAGTTCCGACAGAAGAAGGAAATGTCCAGTGACTTCTTTATTGAGGTGCTTAAGTTGCATAGATTTTAATCATTAAAGTGCCAATGTAGTATTTTTATTGTAAATTATATGTATTTTTGGCCTGATAGAAGAATTGAAAAATTTAGTCAATAATTGTTATTATGTGGGAAAATACTTTCCCTGTTGTTCTTTTGTCCTTACTAGCTTTTATGTATTGTTGTGCAATACTTGCAAGTCCTACTTATAATCTATGATAGTTGAAATTTATAAGAGATCTGCACCATAGATTCATGCTCAAGGGTGAAATTTATTTCCCCAAATCTCTAATCTTATCATTTTAAAACTTAATATATTTTAATAATAACTTTTAAATTTAAAAATTCTAGTGCCAATCTCATAGATGCTACATTATAAGCTCCAAATTAAATAGTGTTTGCTGTCATTGATCCAACAGGTGACATAGACAGAAGTATGAAGTATATTAATTGTTAAAAGTGAACAGCTGATATGTAGTTTTTATGTGTCAGCTGTATTGTGTTATCAACATTTGTGACTCCTTTTGTTGCCATTAAAGTTAGAATTGTAATCATAATCTGTATAGATTTAAGAGTATTTTACCTCACCTGTTTCGGAAGTTGTATTTATCATAACTTGTAATTAGTTTTTCAGTCTTAGTTGATTGTAGTATTTAATCTCTTCACCTTGTACTTGCCTGAGTAGTTATGATGTGTAAATAGGCTGTTGTTTTAGTAATTCATCTCTACATGTCTCACACCATTAATTAAAAATTACATTTAATTCTTTTCAATTCCATTTTATGTAAATTATTAATACTACAGAGTTTAAAAACATGTAAGATAGGCTTTGACATGAATGACATAATATTTGTACAAGAATTATTTTAATTATTATCTATACCTTCAAGTCTTCTTTGACAAAATATCATGACAACCTTAGGCAATTATATTATCTTATATCACCTACCTTTGTAATGTAGACAAGGGTAGTTATCCATTGATTAAAGTGTGAGTTTACTTGAATTAATAATTTGAGACTTTAGATGGTACTACTGTTCTGGGAAATTATACTGTAATAATTTTACTCTTGAAATTTGTTGCGAAGTGTAAATGAGCAGTGATGAAAAACATTTCTTCAGGTCTTAACTTTGCTTAGATGTTTAACTGATGATAAATTCTTTTTACCAGATGCCATATCTGCAGGAACACAAGCTAAATCCCAAATCCAAATATTTTCTCTCACAGTTTTGGACGTTTGAAAATATTTTCAGAATATTTATTGCTCAATTCATTATACATAGTTAATTAACTATACGAAAATAGAAAGAATAATTATAATAAATTACTGTTTCATATAATGCACCAAATTCTTATTCTGTTTGAAGTTCCACATTTGAAGAATTTCAACTTCTGATGGTGACAAATATGGCTTTGATTTTCAGGTTTCTTTGAGTATATTATTGTATCAATTGGATAGTCAATTAAATCATGTGCTTTTGAGCAGTTTATTATAAATAAGAGGTATCATATGTTCTCTTACTCTACACAATTGTTCAGATACATTTCTTCCCACATCAGCATTTTTTTCAAAGAGATAATATTATGAACCTCAGTATTTATATTATAAGTATATATTAAGGATTTCATCAATTTTTTTGAATGCCTAAATGGAGATACCCGTTTGCATTAAATAAATAATTATTATATAGAATATGTAATTGAATGAAATATAAATAGATTTGTACAGTATATACAGGTAGCTAAAAGTATTTAATGCACACATTTGATAATTATTTCCAATGGTTGAATAGCTTACAACAAGAAATAGTTTTAGTTTTTAATTGTGAAATACTATTTCTTTGTTGTGTATGCAATATTTTAATGGGTATGATGTCAATTATAATTTAATTAGGTATGAATTCAAAGTTACAAATTTTGGACTTTTATATTTATTCCAATTAAAATAGCAGTTGATTTTTATGCAAGGGAAAGCAAAATTATGATTCCTACATGGCAGTATACATTAGAAAATACTTTTTTGGAATGGTAGAAAAATGTTGATGACCTTCTTAAAAATAAATCGAAAATTTTAATCAGGTTGGCAAATAGTTTACAGTGATAGAAAATTAGTGTCAGTATTCAGTTTTTCATAAATAATATTATTTCTACATTTGTTTATTTATGCTGTATTATTTTACTATATGATTATTTATCTCATCATCAACATCAAAGTAAATCCCCGAGAAAGAGACAATAGGATATTCCTGTAATTAGGACCAACTGGCCTAACATTGCACAAAACTACTGTTACGTTTTCATATTATTGAATTTTTATTATTTGCAAGTATCAATACTTGGATAAATTTTCAAATGGCATAAGAAAGAATTAAGAACTTTCTGCCATCCATGATTTTTTTAATGGATTACAATTAAACGTACTTTCATCAACATGCCTGAGGCTTTGTCCTTTGTTGCTAATGTCAAAATAAGCTCAAGCTTGTATGTTTGCAGATTTGGTATTCTGGTGTTTAATCTATACAATTTTATATTCCTGTTTTAAGGAATTATCACTGCCTATATAGTAGTTATCTGAGATAAAATGGTTACACCAACCCCTTGCAGAACTAACATACTTTGGGCTGGAATTGAAATGAAACTCTGCTATCCAAATTTTTTATGCAATGCAATGAGCTGAGGATTACTTTGGGTGTTTATTGCTATTTTATCAGGTGGATGGATGGTCATTTCCACTGATTAAGGGTAAAATTATGAATGCTAGTGAATTATTTTTATATTTTTACCTTCAGAGAGTCATTCTTAAAGTTTGTCTCAGCAGTCAATGGAATACTCATCAAAGTACCTAGATGTGCATTTAATTACGGGTAAACTGAATGAGTGTGTTTGTAATTAGACCTGGTTCAGATATCTTTCTGTTTAAATTTATGTTTAATACACTCAAATCAGCCCTTGTTATAGTGAACCAATAGCAAACAAAAACATTAAAAGTTTGATAAGGGGTGAATGATTTGTGTGTGGTTCTATAGAAATGTTATACCTATAGTAGGGTTTATTGTAAGATATTGTGATGAGGTTTAATGTGCCATAAATTGATTGCATTGTAAAATTGTTAAATATATTTTATAGACTGGTGAATCAATCATGTGTGAGTTATTTTTTTGTCTGATTTATATTACTGCCCAATATTTTGTGATAATTTAATGTGATATTACTCGTGATTAGCTAAAAGTAAGCTCTTTACTTTAACTTTTTCAATTAAAATTTATTTTTTGTTGAAATTTAGACTTTGATTTAGCTCAAGAAAGACCTCCATGAAAATAATAGTTTTACACGTTATACATACCAATATTTCTATGTACTAATGTTAAGTAAAATAATTTGTGACTTAGAAACCCCATAAAAGTTGTTATATATAATGGAAACAACTGGATGAATGAGTATTCACAGTTTAATAATAAAATTTTATATAATTAGCTACTTAATTGGCTTGCATTTTACCCAAGTTGTTTACAGTAACTATCATGTTTACCATCTGCAAACCTGCTCTATTTAATTATTTGTAATGATAGACAACTTCCAAATTATATGAAATGACATCAGTTTATATTTTTGTGTCAAATTGCTATCAAAATGATTAATTTTAAATACCAGCATGTCAGCAATATTTAATTTTTTTCAGAAGGTTGTATCATTATCCTGTTAAAAAAATCTTTTAGAAAATTTGTTTTTCTTTCAAGTGAATATCTCAATTTTTACTGAAATAGATTCATCTACCTTGAAATATGGCAATAATCATTGGTTACATGTATCTTTTTGGACATAAATTCTATTTTAGCAGACTAATTTTTTGCATTCACATTATCATGCTGTGCCACATTTCTTTTATTCCTAAAGATATCTTCGTTCATATTATGCAAATATCTTTACAAATTGAAGGTTTTTCTTATTATTTTCAATTCTAATTTTCTCTTTTCTTTTATTTTTATATATTTCATTAGAAAGTATTGGCAAGTAATGTTTAAAGGAGTCTGATCATTTCCAGTGTTTGGGTCAAAACTAAGGAGGAAAAAGTAGTATATAATGAACATTCCTGCCTCCTTCCAAAGAGTTTGAAAGTTCAATTAAGTGAATCTGCTATGAACAAAATCTTTCTTGCCTAACATTCTCATAATGATTGTTTGAAATCTTAAAGAAGATATACCTTTCTTGGCTATTCTTAAATGCTCTAAAGTCAATAAATTAATGGGACCACTTCCTATTTTTTAGCTCCACAAACTTGTATGGAATGGTCTTATATTATGCATTAATTAATACTTACAAAATTTACTTTGATTAATCATTTAAAAAATCACATTTGGTGCTTAATTTTGAAAATCTTTTGTGGTTTTTAATGGAAATATATTAAAACAGTGGAAAATATTTCATGGCTATTTACAATGATTGAAAATTTGAATCATCACAATTGAATTCATAAAATGCACATTATCATGCTTGGCTTGTATTCCATTGAGCCACAGTGTTGACTTCTGCCTTTTTCACTTTGGTATGTTGATTTTTGTTGTTATGTTATGTCAGTTGATTTTATATCTTCTAGAGCATTGTTCGTGCAGTTTAATTTTTTCTGACAAAGCACAACATCTTCCACAATTTCAAATCTTCAATAAAGATTTTTGTAAGGATAAGGAAAGATATTAATTTAGTAACCTATTGACTACCAGCAGTTGATCAGTTTTGGTAGTGTCTTTGATTTAAGTGGTTTTCAGCATCTACTGTACAGTTATTATAGCTGGGCATAAATATTAAACCTGACTTTATTATTTAAATCTTACATTGATACTATTCTGCCTTTATTTGTGAAAATATTCTAGGTTAGCATTTTTCTAAAACCAGTTTTTAAAGAAGTGAGGCTTGGGAAAATCAATTCCTGAATGTTGATCTGAAATTGGCTTCAGGGGATAAAATACAAAAGATGTATACAGTGATTTTTGTTTCCAAGTTCATTGAAAGTATTATGACATAATCTGTATTTTTTTATTATGGGAACACATTTAAAATAAATCAGTATAATTTTGTTAATAATTTTATTAATGGAACTGTGGTAATACAAGTGGAAAAACATAATTTCCTCAGTTATAACTTCAGCACGCTTTTTAGTATTTTGGCTTCTCTGTAGTTCCTTCTTAATATACCAGGAATGATATAGTGCGTGGTATGTCTTTAAAAATATTAAATTATTTTTTCATGTAAGTTTACTATATGATTATGATGGATGAAGCAGTGAAGATTAAAAACCATAGATTCAGTAGAAAACAAAATAAATTACATTTGCAAAGGAATTGCTAAAAACTTTGGAATACAGGACACCATGAATTTGATTTTCATTATCTCTTCTTGTGGGGAATTATATGTTTATGTTAAGCATACCTATAGTTTTTTAACATTTGTCAGTTATTTAAAAGTTTATAGTTATGAGAACTAAAGATAAAGATTTTTCTAACTCATGCAGGAAAATGGATACTGGAAAAACCACTTTTCAACTATATTATTCTAATAGTGGTATTACTGAGGTTTGATCATATGGCAAGTGGAAAAATAATTGCCTATGCACTTTATTAAAAAAGCTTTTGGTATATTTTAGTTGAACTTTAATTTATAAATTATATTTCAAAATGGTGGAAAATAGTAAAAACTACATCCGAAATCACTTCTTAAAAAAACAAGAGCAAAAAGCATGAAAAAATAAAACCTAGGTAGTCACAATTTTTTCTCATCTGTATCCTAAATAGCATAGCCCATAATTAGTGTATGACTTCATATTGAAGTACTTAAATAGATAATGTAAGAGTCAGTCTTGGCTTAGCACTTGATATTACTGTGTGCCTTCCTGCCTGGTTCAGAATGGACTTGTTTCCTGAATGATTTGCTTTAACATATAGTGGATGTTAGATCTTTTTCAATTTGGGATTCATGATAAGGCCAAATGTATCATTTCCTTCATTGTAACACAATTACCATTAAAAGCAAACAAGTCATTACTTTTCATGTTACATATAATTTATACCCTGAATATACATTATTTGTGCAACTCATCAATCGTTTTATTTGTAATACCTGACTTTTTTACGTAATAATTTCTTTATTTTCATTTTTCAAAATGTATGTTTGGCTCATCTTCTTTGGTAAAAACATTTTTTATTCTCATCTATTGTTTCTCTGCGCTTCAAACTTAAAATATATTTTATTGCCTTCTTTTTTTAAAATATTGTAACTTTATCCATTGCTAAATTGCTCTTTATTAATAGAATTATTTGAAGAACACGATTTTATTGCATCTAGTTTTTAGAATGTTGTTGATACAGGGATAGGTTTACCAATTTATACTTTTCTATTCATGAAATTTATCGAAATTTTTTGTTTACTTTCAGTAGTTTTGATTGAAAATACAACAAAGTATTGTATTATTGTTAATTATTTCTATCAGAAAAAATATGGTATTGTTGATGCTACCAATGTATACAGTAGCATTTTTCAGGTAATAACTTAGTTTCATTGATTAGCCATACTCCAAACATAAGTCCATATTATTTTCATTGTTTCTATTTAAAGAGGAGTGAAAGTAAAGTGACCCTGGCATCATAGCAACTTTTTGTGAATTTTTTCATGTTTTATATACCTTTGCATTACTACTTCATTAATCCAACCTAGTTGATGATGTAAATGCCAGATTTCCATGAGTCAACTTTTCCAAATTAACTTTAATTAGCAAATCTTTCTTTGAAAAGGCTTAATCTTAACAAGCTATAAGAATAAACATTTTAGATAATTCTTCATTGATCTTATGGATATCCTTGATGAGAATAACTTTGTAATTTCATCAGTTTTTCATGTGGCACAACTTGTTTCTGTAGGATGCACATGAATATGCTACAGAGTAGTGGAATGTGTGTGCCACATAAAAACTGTGGAAATTACAAAGTTATTCTTGTTATGGAAGCAATAGGAGGAGTAAACATATGGACATCCTAACTTACTGTATACATAAAATAATTTTTGAGGAATATAAACTTAAAAACATGAACTTAACTGAGATGGAGGGATCGAATGATTTATCATTTGGGTGGAGTTTATTAGAGGATTTGCTTCCCCACCCTCAGGCAATATTCTTTCTGAGGGAGAAAATGACTTTCCACTTTCTTTACCTTATAGTACCCATATTAATTTGCTCAGTAAATCATTACATTATGACCACATATAGAGCTAGTGATTATTTGTTTATAGTCCAATGAAAATAGTATGGACTGATCGAAAGGAAGGAGTTTAGAACTCTGAAAGTATCTTTGTAAATGGCTTTACAAAGGATGTCAGTGTTGTTAAGTATATAATGGAAGTGGCATTGTTTTGTAACTATGAATCTGAGTGATTGGTAAGATGTGCATTTTGAATATTTAATTCCTGTTTTGTGGACTTCTACAGTGAAAGTAGCTGTGTGCTCTGTTTCAGTCACATTTCTAAGGGGTCATTTGAAATATATACAATGTATTTGAAAAATGCTCATATTTCATAATTATCTTCCACATTTTCATACTGTCTATAGTTAACATGTTCCCATTAATACACATTTTATTAAATGTAGAGGCATGACAACACTATTCAAAGACCTTATTTAAAATTAAAATTTTCAATCAGTCCAGTAAATGGTAAAATATCAGCCCAGGTGTAGGAGTGAAAATTTATTTTGGAGTTTTCACAAGTTTTGTACAAATTTTGGCATTTTGCCTCTTTGGCTGCATTGTTTTAAAATGGCTCCTTGTTAGGTGGAGTGATATTTGCATGTTTGTGTACATTAAGTTAATAATTCAATGCCATAAATTGTAAATAAAATGTTTTAATGTACCTGTAGAAAACTTAATGTTCCCTCAAAATGTGCCAAAATATATGTACATCATTGTTCTATTTTAATGTGTAAATATAAGATTGTTTTAATAAAGAATGGATAGTTAAGCAAGCTGTAATAATTTAAATGAATATGCTCCTTTGTTTACCATGTGTTTGTAAATGGGATTTTTTTGATGATTTGGTTTGATGAATTAGAGTGTTGAAGAAATTGTTAATGATATAAGTAAGAGGCTGAATTCCAGTTAGTTAAAATGTGGATAAATCATAGCAATAATCTACAATAGATGAAATATCAATCAAGGTTGAATGAAAAATAAATTATTATTTTATAATAGTGTTTCATGAAAATGGATCCCAATGTTGGTCCACCTTGAAATCAACTAGTTTTCAACAAAAAGGTGAATCACAAAGTATGTGCAAACTAAATATGCATGAAAAAAGTAAGTAAAGTCTAAAAACATGTACAAAGTACATGCCATGGTTGGGTGTCTAATTCAGTTACCGACACTGTCTAATGAGAAGTTTTCCGGGTTGATTTAATACCCAGAAAATCACTTTGGTTGGGTTCGGCTGACTGAAGGTATCAATTTGAACATGATCCCATTTCTTAGTAGCTAAAAGCACTGGCAAACCACACCAAAAATCAAAATATGAAATCATATTATAAGTGGAATGGGAATAAAAATACCAGGGAAAGATAGAAATTTAGTAAAGTGTGAAAGAAGGTTAAAGATAATAAAATGGATTGACAAGAGCAGTGAGGAGGCCAAAGAAGTGGAGGTGAACAAATGATGAAAATAATGGGTTATATTTTACAATTTCTACTACCTTTTAACCCTTATAGTGCCAGCCTCTACACCTGGTACATATGCGAATTGTCAGAGATTTTGACAAATTTGCACATAGAAGTTATATTAAACCTAATATCACTGTGTTGAAGACATTTTTAAAAATGAAACTCTAAACACATAATAAGTAATAAATCAAGTCAAAGGTAATCAGTTATTTAAAAATTGCTGCAGGCTGATTATTGATTAGTGGCATTTTTCACACAAACCCCAAGATCTTATAGATTGCAAATAAAAGCATTGAACATTGTAGTTTAGTACAAATACACAACCTGTTCTTTCCATCTTATTTTCTAGGGATAAATATTTATAGAAGACAAATGAACGAGTAGCATGGCAGATTTGACTGAAAAGAATAGAATTAGCCATACACACCCCTGATCAACCCGGAGGTTGGTATGTTAAGTGAGGATGGAGCTCACCTAGTACTTAGCCCACGGCGTGTGGAAATTCACACATCAGGGTAGAGGGGCCATTTCATTTCCCTGTGCCGCCTGTGGTTTCCCACGAAGATGTGGTACCCGAAAAATCACTCAGCTTGGGTTTAGCTGGA
>WURS02000019.1:1723189-1735210 GCA_011762765.2 Rhinocypha anisoptera
TATATTTTTATGTGGAATTTCAAAGTTTGTGTCTCATTTAATCACGAAGCAGTTCCACGAAGTCACGCCGGAAACTAGTTCCTATAACAAGAGTAGTGAATTAAGACAATAATGTGGTAGTGGTAGGACTAATAGTACTAGGAACTATTAGCAGATACCTCGGAAACATTTGTAGTATTCATTCAAAAATCAACCGCTGTAATATATGAGATACGACCCGATATCAAACAGAATTATTAACCATATTGGGTGTTAGGGGGGCGTCGAGAGCAAAGGTCATATTGCATTAACCATATAAAAAATAATTCATCGCTTCGAATTTTACAAAGGAAATAGCATTAAAACTTTCTAAAAATGATTCAATATAAATTCCACGTGATATCCAAATTTCAACTAACCTGTCATTGAGCAATGTTTTTTAATGTTGGTGATGCTCTTTTAAATATTTAAAAAACCCTGATTAGTAACGGTGGCTAAATAAAAGTTGTTGCTATTTCTGGTGTATCTTCAATTCATAAAACTATCATGGATACCATAGCTATCGACATCCAGAATGAGCCCGTTAAGAAAAGGTTGGTAGGTGTTTGAACACATGTCACATGAGGAGTACATAGACAACATGTCCTCCCCCTATTGTGCATCTAAGAATGATTCCTCGACATGAGCCGAATTGCATGTTCACACGGTATGCAGACTTAACAAGTCCACGTGACACACACACTCGTGCCATAATCTCAGGACTATAATATAGTGGCACAGTGATGTAACTTTAAAAATAGTTTATTTTAAAAAATGAAAAGTTAGCACATCCCATTAGATAATGAGAAATATTCATTTGAAAGTGAGCTGGGGTCTCGATAAACCTCGGAAATCGATCATTTCATCAAAGTAGCAGATAATGAGGTCCTACCCCTCTCTCAACACTGAGAAACGAGTCGTCAGTCGTCACTTGAGTGCCAACTTGAATTAAATACGCCACTTTTTAGGACGAATGGCTAGTAGCTGCGTTCGTCAGACGTCATTTAAGGGGCTCACCATTAAATGACTGACCCTTAAGCGAATACCAAAGCTTAAGTTTCGGGGCACCGTCGAAGTACCAGTCAGGACTTAAACAATATGAAGGTTATAAATGAAAACGTAATGGTTCACTTGGAGGGATATGCACGGCATATATTCAGGAAGCATTTAGATGGCATTCGCAGAAGATGTATAATATATCAGGAAAATTCGGGAGGAAAGATTGAAGTACACACGATTTTCTTTTTTTTACTCAAATGGGACGTTTACCTGTAAACGTATTTGGATGACCTCACGAATCTTGCTATTTCTAATCATTGACGAAGATTAGTTTTAGTAAGGAATGACGAACAGAAAAGAGTCACTCGGGCATAACGCATTCATTCTGATCCGCAACAAGACCTCATTCGTACTAGCATTTAAGTGAAAACTGACGATGCGGCCCTAAATCACCTGTTTATAAAAAAATGTACACATATTCAGCGTAACAAAATCTAATTAATTAACTATATAATTTTCCGGTGATCATGTCATAATTAGAGAAAACAAACATATATCAAATGCTATTCATAAAGTAACTGTAATATTCAAACTCTATAATTGTTCCGCTTCTACGTATTGCACTGCAGGTCGCTAAAAGGGCGTGTGGTCAATTCTTACTCTGCGATACCGGAAACACTTCCGGGTCAATAACAACTACATCCTTCGCATTGTATATAAACATTGGGGACTTTTTAATCAACTAGAATGGAAGCCCTTCATATTCGGAAGTCAACTTCCTGTCCGATTGAATAATATGTTCAATTCACCCCAAACAATAAATTAAAAACAATCCTGTTCCAACAACTATATGTTGACAGTACGTAACACGATAAATTCAAAACATTACAAGCCCCGGTCAACACATCTACTACATATATAAAGAAGTTAGACAGAATGGCTTACAACATTACAAACATTAAATACATTGCTCAATGACATGATAGTATAAATGTGGATATCATGTGGAAGATATATTGAAATATTTTTAGAATGTTTAAATGTTATTTTCCTTGTAAAATTCGAACCGAAGAACTACTTTTAATTTGGTTAATGCAAAATGACCTTTGCTCTTGACGCCCCCCTAACATCCAATATGGTTAATAATTCTGTTTGATATCGCGTCGTATCTCATATATAGAGCGGCTGGGTTTTGAATGAATGTTACTAATGTTTCCGAGTTATCTGCTAATAGTTGCTAGTACTATTATTAGCAATAATGGTATTACTATTATAAGGGTGTGTCGACATCAAGCCAAGTTGTAATTGTCCGATATAAAAGTCTGTGTGCTAAGGCGCAATTCATTCATCGCGTGACGGTCACCATGTGCAAAATCATGCTTACATTTGTTTGTTTACTTACTTAATCGTTTATTTTATTTACTTGTGTGTTATCTTACTTACTCATACCTATGTTGAGTTTTTATTCCCAACAAGCGTATAATGGACTGATAAGGTATCCCTATCACACTCCTCCCAAAATATTTCCAATTTTTCCAATTTTCACCTGCGCAAGGTAGTTGTCATTCTCATCGAATACCCAACATCTGCATATATATATAAATACTGCCGTCTCTCATAATTGTTTACGAACATTACAAACATAATTGGCAAAAAACGGAATCCCACGACAAACAGATGTTTACATATTTACTGAACCCATTAACTCAATAACCCAATGTTGAATTTGCTGAAACAGTTAAATGTGAATAAATTGAAGGGGAAACCCCGAGCACCTCCCACTTGCATTATATGAAGAAGAACCATTCAAATACAGAGTCACACCTTACGAGGAAGCGTCACGTCAGCGGTCAGCGTCGGGTCGAACGACAGCCGAGTGATAAGCCTCAATCGGTATAAGACTCGAAGGCAGATATTTCCTTTCCACTCTTCATTATAATTTGGTGCTTAAAGCCTATGCACTTACACTGAACGTTTTTCAGTGGGAATCTATCTGCTTCATTATCCTTTGACGTTTGAAGCTTAACTTATAAGGTGACAAGTGAGTCATCCACTGCTCTCACCTCATTCAGCTGATCCGGATGACGATAAATCCGCGATAACGCCCCATTGTCAGCGTGGTGGAGATCGAATTCTCGACCCCTCAAACATTGGATAAAATTTCTCGACCTCGAAAATAAGGGCTAAACATTCCACTTCGTATGTACTATAGTTTCTTTCGGCACTAGTAAGTGTCCGATTAGCGAAAGCGACGGGGGCGAGGTGTCCCCCGACACATTGGGATGATACTCAAGCGACGGCCTTGACCGATTCGTTGGTGTGTGCAGTATGAATCTTTTGTTAAAATCTGGGATCTGTAGTACGGGGGGCGTAGCGATTTTCGCCTTCAAGGTATCAAACGCCTCTTGTTGAGCTCTCTCCCACACGAACGTGTTATTCTTTTTCTTTAATTCATTTATTATGGCCGCGATTTCCGAAGATGGAATGAATCGTGCGTAGTTAACTACACGTCCCCAGGAATCGCTTAGCGACTTTGAGAGATCTCGGGACGAGGAAGTTATCAATTGCCGCCACTCTTGTCCGGGTCGATCGTAAACCCCCCCCCGCGGGATACGAGACGTGTCCGAAATATTTTATTCCTTTTATAGCAATAGAATTTTATTTACGGTCATTTTTGCTTACCTTAATCTTAAAAGCACGTCTTCCGGGTGGCTTAAGTGATCTTCAAAATTGCCCTTGTGATTAAAAACATGTTGGTACTGTACATATCGCCAAAAATGTTTTCTTTTGTATTCATGCAGACCGAAAGCAGTCACGAAACCAACGACTTGCCCACCCGGGGGCGTCAAAGGAATTCGGCGATATGAGGGATTCAAATCTAGGAATGAAAAGAATTTCGCCGTTCCGAAACGGGCAAACGCATTCCCCACGGTCGGTAGCGGAAAGGTATTGAACTTTACTCTCTTATTTAACGCACGATAATCCACCGCCAAACGCGACTTGCCCTCTTTCTTCGGGATGACGAATGCTTGGATGGAGTACGGGGAATCCGATTCGACCTCTTTTTTCTAAAAGAGTTCTTATGCGTCGTATAATCTGCGACATTTTAACCGGGCAACATTGATATGGCGGCGGTCTAACCGGAGTCAAATCCGTTAGTGTGAGGTCATGTTCCATTTTATACGCACAGCCTATAGATTCAGTGATGATATCTCCGAATCGCGTTAACTTATCCATAATTCGTGCCTTTTGGGAGTCCATCAAATGATTGAAATTTTATCCTCCACTATTTCCTTGGGTAACATGGTTTTTATGACCTATGGCCTAAAGCTGAATCTCGCGGTGCTATTTGGGAAGTTTACGGACATTCCCATACGATTCATGAAGTATAAGCTCCCTATAAGCGGAAAGGAAATAATGCGCTGGGGTTCCTATTTTCTTTAAGAAGATATTAACACACTTCTACACATGAATGGAACGCTCTCGAATCTAAGGGTCCGGTTGAAGGCACCCCGATGATTTTCACCTCTATACTTCAGGAAATATAACTATACTTTTATTGCTTCCGGCCTTTGAAGATACGCTATGAATTTACCTTGTCGGTACCGTAGGTGTTGGGCCCCGCGGTCTAGTAGTTTCCCTGATTGGCAGCGTCTCTGAAATAAACACTCGTATCTACCGAGTTGACTCTTTTCTGTGCAAATCGCCATCTCTGTGTCTGACAGTGTTCGCGTTGATACTGTGGTCTTGACTGGTGGGTTTGTTCTGATTGCCCTCTAGGAGCCCAATCACTATTTCGATACCTATTCGAGATTCGCTTCTACCATTTCTTCCGGTTCTGGGAGATATCGATATGCTTCTGCCTGCCCCCTTCGTTCGTAGTATTGAAGTCCCCATCGGATCAATTGATCAAAGAATTGGGCTTGCAGGTTAAGTGCTACATAAAAAACCACAGTATTCAACCAGAAGGTCGGTATGTTATGTGAGGGTAGAGATCACCTAAGTACGTACTAAGCCCACGGCGTGTGGAAATTTACATCAGCGTAGAGGAGGCAGTTCTTTTCCCTGTGCCGCCTGTGGTTTCCCACGAAGATATGGTACCCGAAAAATCACTGAGCCTGGGTTTAGCTGGAGGTGTCCGGAGGGTCGTCACCGGGCCTCGAACCCGTGTCCGCCAGTCAGTAGCCAAGCACTCTACCCACAGGGCTATCACGACCTCAAATGATATATGTAGTCTGGATTTAAATTTCCGTATACCTGCTAAAGGCGAAACTCGTCCCGCTGTAGTGTCCGATCTAGTCGAGCATTCAGCTTTTCCAGAGCAAAACGTAGTCAACAAACGCCTCTTCTCTCCCTTGTTTCCGGTTATATAGATCTCATTTTGCGAAAATCCCGTAATTCGAAACGCCCAAGGTAGTTTTTAGTTCAGTCTGAAATTGATGAAAATCAGCGAAATGCCTTGACCGATACCATTCACCGGCCCTTCACACAGAGAATTTCTTGGATCAATGTTAGTTGTACTTTTTTAACTATTTCAAATTGTTTAATCAATCTATCCAATCCTTCTAAAAATCCATAAACGCTTTCACTTGGGCCATCGGAAAAAATGGAGCCTCCACCGATAGTACCTATTCTAATAGCTCCACCCACCTAAGCTGTCCGCACTGCTCCCTCCTAGTTACTGCCGTTGACCTATCCTCTTCTCCTTCCCCTCTGATTTTCTCGTGCAGATGCTCCCGTAAACTTTTTCTCATCTCGTCTCTTGTTCCCTGCTGGTCGATTCTAAATCTACGGCACCACTATATAGCCGAATTTCACTCTCGTCCTCAGCTATGGCAGTTGATGCCGAATATTTTGACCTGCACCATCAATGCCTCTTCATTCGGTGAAACTGCTGCCTTCTAGCAGATATTGTGTGTATCGAAATTGTAGGTGCTGGTCTCGAAATGTGTTGCAAATTCAAGCTAAGAAATATTTGTCATCGCCAAGGCTCAAACCAGTGACCCTCCGTTCCTTAGTCCAGCACGCTACCCCTAGGCAACTTCCATACCAAGAGATATTATATTGCGGAGTTAATTAATTTTTCGTACAGTGTAGAAAAATCCCATAAAGTGTGGACTGAAACCATGAAACTTAGTATGAGTTGCTACGTATTTATGATAGAATTAGAGTGTAAATTAGAGATTCTCAAATTACTACCTGAATAATTATTTTCAACAGTTAACTGTGGGTTCAAATACATATAGTTTCCTATGTAAAACCTATTAAATACAGATATCATTTGAATTAATCAATTTAGAAGGATATCAATGTACATATATATCAGCTAATTGGCTTTATGAGTTGGCCACTTTTCCATGGACATTTTACTTCTACAACAGCATAGAAAAAATAAAAAAATTAAGGTCCCAATTATGTTCCGTCAACATCCATTATTTTATTTCGAAAACTGCATATGTTACAATACATACAGATGCCAATATTAACTTACACAAAGACAAGAAAAACATTTTGCATGTAAACTTCTTTTTAGCAAGTTCATAATTTTTTTAATTTTGCACACCATTAAAGGAAAAGGCATGTACCAATTTTGAAATAATACTCACTCATCATGAGGTTTATAAAAGAAACACCGGACCAAAGAAGATTGCAGCTCTACTTCATGTCTCCTAATTAGCAACTAAACTCGTAATGCCCTTTCACATTTTAATGATTTTGAAATATTTCTATCATCAAGGGTTATCTTTATCTTAAGCTTTTAGACTGATTTCTATTCGGTATAATAATGACGTATACTGAGACATGCATGGGCCTCCCCATGCATTCAATATTTTTTTAATAAAATACTCTCCCCTTGAGACATACAGCATAAGTGATCACTCATGCACACTAGAACAGTGTCAGATACAAAATAATATTATCATGTTAACTGCATAACTCACCGATTTTCATTTAAAATTTTTTAACAGATAAACAACCTGTAGTGAAGGAACAAAAATGCCAGTGATGGCTAGAATATTCTTTGAAAAAATTTAATTTGTTATTGAAATACAAATATATAAAAATAATATGTTTCTCAGAAGGAGAAATGTAACTCCTAATTCAGATTGTTTCCCATAAGAGAAAATGTGAATAAAAACTTAATGTTTTCAAAGGTGCCATCACCTTTGCCACTTCAAAATTTCTAGATAATTTTGCTAAAATAACTATTAACAAAGATGTTTCCTTCACAAAGTTTTGAAATTAGTATTTAATGAAAGAATCAGCTAATATCTAAGATCCAACACATACAAAAATTCAATCACTCAGTTAAACTAACTTATAAAAATTAAAAAGGTTGCAAAAATATCTATGAATATCTGCATTAAAGTATGTACAGAAGCAAAAATTCACATATGTTTAACCTTCAGTGCAAAAAATACTGCAATTGATACATTACTCATTCCTTTCTTCAAGAAAAACAACCATACCCTAACAACCAAGAAACCAGCAATGTTTGAAAGAAATCAACTGCACAAATAACTCAAAGACACAATTGAATCTAATAGGAAACAATGATGTTGATGAAGTTATATAAATGTAAGAGCAAAAGATAGCATGTGATAATATACTATAAAGAACAGAAGAAGCTACAACTTATTACAGCTATACATATATTCAGATCATAACATACAGATTCACAAAATGAACCACTAAGTTTGAATGTTCTGGCACCATAAAACACAAAGTTGTTTGACATAATCAAATGATGACCATTCTATTTCACACTTCATAACAAATAATGGATTTTGCTTAAATGTACACAAGGAAATCTCAGTTAGTGCAGTACGATCAGCTCAAAATTAACTGACATCACCTTCATAGATAACATTAATGCTAAACATGCAGAGATGAGGTGAATGCATTTGATGTATTGAATACGATTGTGTTTAGAATTTGTGTGACTGTTCTGCATCTAGCTGTGTCTCTCAGAAAGTGTACTTTTTTGAAATGCAACAGTGACTTATAGTACTATACATATGCTTCATATAATAGTAGTATTAATCAATTCATATATAATATTGTATTTATATAATAATTTGTCAAGATTTCAAAAATCGTATACATTATTATGGGGTTTTTTGTTTCCACCACATGTTAGGTAAAAAAAAGACGTATAGCAACTGTTTCACATGCTTTGAAAAAACAGTGACTCGGGATAGGGAGGAAGGGCACTTTTCCCATCTTTGTGTGTTTTCAACAACAGCTGTCGATCAGTTTATGACCTCCACCAACGTATAGGAAAAGAATGGCAGCACACACATCAATGAATTGTATCTCAGTGCAAAACATATTTTTCACCTTGTGTGCTATTATTATTTGTAACTGCTTGTCCTCACTTGCTTCCTCCCCCAGCTGTATAAGCCACCTTCACAATAAACAAATCTGATCAAAAATTTATAGGTTTTTTTTCTGGGTGATCACAGCTCTAAAGTATACGCTTGTTCTATACCCTTATTTCAGCTTTAACCACAATCATTTCTGAATTGGTTACAAAACTGGTCAAGGGTACACACTGTTGCTGGCAACTATATAAGTAGTATTAGTGATCAAAGAGACTACAATTTAAAGTGAGTTCAACGACCATTCCAAGACTTACATAACTAGTGACATAAGAAAACTATTGATTTTTCAGCTTTGCTATGGGAATGGCAACATTTGGCGGGAAAAATGATGAAAAAGACAAGATAAAATAACCTCTTTGATCTCAATTCTGACTACCCTACACCTCTACAAAATGTATAAATATAAATGGAGAGTTTCTTTTAACCAGCACAAGAGTACTGCCACATACACATATTTGCCAATGCTCACCATGAATGAAACATGAACTGAGGTTCTCCCAATTGCAACAGTTAGAAAATAATATTTTGGGCAATTAAGTTTAACAATAAGATGTGAACATCCCTATTTGCAGATAAACCTAATTTCTAAAATAATCATCTGAGCACTCACAAAAATTTGATTTTGCACATTCTTTCTCATTTCATTTTGACAAGGAACACGGCCCTGGGAAAAGAGGACATAATCAACTCACGACTCCTGCAACTATTACAGTAAAAAAATAACTCAGCTGATGACCGAGCCATACGTCGCCAATGCAATGCTTTTTTTCCATTCGGACAAAGAGGGGAACACATAATAATCGCCATGCCGACATCCATGCCACCTTCCCTGAGATAGATGCATGGCACCAAGAAAGACCTCGGTGCACACAAACCATTCAAAAAAGGCCATTTGTTACATAGAATAGGAGAAAATAATGACTTTCTCTGAAATATAACTTCATACCCCTATAGAAAATTGTATACAGATTTCACAGCTTTCGTGTCTAAATTTAATCCCTCAACATCACCTTGAAGTAGTATACTGCACAATATTCAAACCATTTACTTCAAAGAGATTGTCCACAAACTTCCATTAAGCTATTATCAACTGCCATTACATTTGAGGTATATGCTCAAAACCCACAGTAGGTGACAAGCTTAAAATTACATGATGAACATTAATTATAGTTATTTCTTTCTTCACTTTTTCATATATATTTTATAGAATGCCAAGAATTAATTCCTGAGATTCATTTCATTAAATAATTTTCATTAAATGATACATCAATGCATCATCATGAAGATAAATTATCTCAAAGACACCCACAAAACAATCTTTATATCATCATCTTCTCAAAAATTTTGGTAAAAAATATTTTGACTCAAAATGAACTGAAAGGAGTTGACAAATCAATATTGAAAGCTCAGGAGATATAAAATTTTGAAGTCTTACTTGGACTGTAAAAGCAACTGTATGTCACATCATGCTCCTAGAAGATATGATTAAAAATACGAACCCTTCGAGGCACTTGTACACATTCTCTGGGGGAAACACACCCCTTGACTGTTCCTAATGGCCACGTCCTTCTTCCAAGTTTAAGCCCCTCCTAAATTTACTACATGGTTGGAATTGAATATGTTCCTCTGTATTCCCAAGGCCTCCTTAAATTTCTTCACAATAGTGCACTAACATTTAGAAAGAACTCATAACACAGCAACATTTGCAAGTTAAGTGTACATGACAGCTCACAATGTTTACTCATTCAGAGCTAGTATGCTTTTATCTTTAAAATCGACATGGAAACATTTAGAAAGTGATGTTACATACGTATACCAGGTTTGACAGTGATGTCAGTGGCACCAATTAGATGCCTTGAAAAAAAGGATGAAGGACTTTTTTGAGTAGTCCTTGAATTCCAGGAGTTGCTCACCATTAATTCACCCAAAGCTATCACCATATAAAATTCACTTGTTCAAGAGTCAAACTTCCATCTTCCTGGATCGGTATACCAGAAGCCCATGTGAGGTTCCCCAATCCACATTGATACAGGCAGTCCATAAAACTTTGATATTTCTTTGTGCCTGGACCCAGTCAGTTAGTACTTTCTTTTTTTATGCTGAAATTATGCTAAGAGAATCCACTGGAACATTTTTTACATGGAAACAACATTTTGCTCAAAAAATTTTAAATCATACCATGTACCACTAAACAAAATCTAAACCAGCTTGGAAGCCATTAAATAATACATAATTTTGAGCCATTCAAGCATCTAACCTATGACTCAAAATCAGGTGATCACCGAAAGTATTATAACACACAAAAACTTGATTCTGAATTCACCCCGATGACGGTGATTCAACAATATCTCTTGATTCTATTCTTGTTTTCCTCAATATTCTGACAGTAAAATAGTTTGACATTTCAAATTATACTGAGAGCCTTTATTTACTGTCATGGTCCAGGCACAGAAATAACTCAGTTTTGAAACAATTCTATCTTGAGCCATTACGACTATTTAGATCCAGAAACATGATTCACTGTGCTTGCTTTCTTTCCCAATCCATTTCCTTTCACTCACATTCCTGTCACTACCAAGGTAGCTAGACCAAATTGCAGGTACCACAAGAAAATCACCGATGTACTCACTTCATGAGTATAGCTATTGGGTCACGAACAAAGTGATAATGATCAACTATTGGCCAAATCCTCCTAATACAATTTTAAATACGTATACACTGTGTTGCAGCTCAATTTCTCCACCTTTTTTACTCTATATTTCTGGCACTTGCAGTTATAATGCTCCACCAACAGATACATTGCTTTCCCACTATTAAACCTACAGAAGGGATGGAGCAAGTCCAAAGAACATCTAAGAATATAATGATTTATAGCAAATGAAGACATCAAAAATTCACACATTGAACCACTCTGATTGACAAAAGTTGTCACTTTCCTTCTACCTTGGCAGTAGCCACATTTCTCTACCAAATCCAATGAACAAATGTGGGATTTAATTTCCCAAAATGTGCATTAAAGGACATAATCCAACATGTCAAAAAAAAGTAACTAACACAACAATCTTCAAAAGCTTCGTAAAGAGTGGAAACCAATTACAGCTAAATAAATTCAACGTCTCATCAATTGGCATCAGGGATCCACAAGTATGTAATGTCACAATAGTGGATATTGCAATAGTGCTTGAGGCGACTGCATTTCACTTAGAATTTTCAAGTCTCACCAACTTAAGTGTTTCACAAAGATAAAAAATCCTGTGGCAAGGTAGGAAAAAAAAATCTTACTAGACCTAAACTAATAACCCTAATCCGACAGAGCTTTGATGGACTGGCACCTAACTCCATCACCAAGAGCACACTACTGAGACTCCGAATTTGTGCTAGCCTCCACAAGCACTCCGTACGCCTGACCGAAAAATAAACCCAAACAACATCCCCGCCAAAGCTGGAAATAATACGAGAGACCCATTGATGGACATTTCTGACGGAGAGGTGAGGAGATGATCGCACCACCATTTCATGAGATGACACGAAAAATTCTCGACGACAGCCATGTCTCGGAGAAGGTGGGAGTTTTTCCTCGAAAAAACTGAAACTCACGACCGGTTTTGAGGATAGTCGT
>WURS02000019.1:1744851-1758125 GCA_011762765.2 Rhinocypha anisoptera
ATTTTTGTACCTGAAGATGACGCCGTAGCGTTGAAACTAGTCGTACCAGATTAAAAATCTTAGTGGAAAAATACGTACTACTTATTCTTATTTCTCAGAAATAGATTTCCACATAGTTATGCCTGAAAATATAGAACTGTTAAGTGATTTTTTTTAAATTCAGATGCCTTTGAAGTGAAACAAATTATTTATAAATTAGTTATTACAATTTTAAGTACCAAAGGCATATAAGCCAAAACAATGAAAAAACACTATTTCGTGTGTCATTATGAATCTTATTATAATTTTAATGAAATATTAAAAATCTATCCTTGTATCATTCCTTGAGCAATCATCCTTCCAAAGTCTATAGTTATTGTAGAAGTCAAATCAGCAGTGAAATCCCTCTTGTTGAAATATTGAAATGACTGAATTCAGTAAAAGGTAAAGGTGTGTTAATTTTGAGATTTTTAAGATGATTATTTTTATGAAAAGAAAAAGATGGATCATGATGACAAGGAAATAGATTCCCCATTCACAATGACTACTGCTTATAACATCCTTAAATATCATTACAATGGTATACAAAATATGTCAAAGATATGATATATTTATGATGAATGGCTAAAATATGATTCACACAAAAGTGATCACATGAAATGTGGCACTCATTTAAAGGAAAATTTTGGAGAAAATACATCATATAAATTAAGTACTACGGAATTAATATTATTAAGATTTTTCAAACCCTAAAAAAATGAAGTCAATTCAATAGTATATTTTTTAACATGAACAAATTAAAAATGAAACTGATTTATTTACCATTTTAGAAACTGTTGAAGAAGCAGTTATGACAATGGTACATCTATCTTGGTGATTGAACATTGAAGAAATCATGAACTACATTCTGCAGGTGCAAGAAATTTGGATACAAGAGAAAATTTTTGCAGCTAAAATTATGAGATATCAAATGACTGTGTCAAGGGAATTTAAAATAACAATGATATCAATGTCTAAGAATTAGTTAATACATAAGATTATGTAAAATTATGCCTAGTTTATCTGGATCCAAAAATCCAGTGTTGCTAGAATGCAGGGGATGGTGGTAAGCTATCTGCCTCCGTTTTCATGCTATGCAGATTATGCAATACCGAGTAGGACCCCTAAAAAAACACCAGAGCAAGGATGCAAATTCAGTCAGGAAATCATTTTGCAAGAATGCAAATGTTGGAAATCAGAAATCTACACCAACACACTAGGTACCACTTTTACTAATTACTGAGTAATTACAGATAAAGTTCATTAGATTAACTGTGTGTGATATATCTATACATATGACTTAAAAAGAATAAAGTAATGTAATGAATGTAACAGGATGATAGAAATATCTTGAGCTTGGCAATTAATACTTTAATTCATTCAAAGTATAATGCCAAAGGGAATGCTTGTAAAGAGTAAATGCTTTTGTTTTAATTGTGGAAAATTAGAAATCTCTTTCATTTGTGACTATGTTTATAGGATTAAAAGTATCTTTAACAGAATACTATTAAAGGAAAATTTCAAGTATGAATGAATATTAAATGTTGATTTACAACACCTCATTTTCACATCAACCATTAGGCTACATCCTGGAATTTTCTTGAGGGTCAGTTACAGGAAAAGGAAAAGGTTTAACAGGCAAGAAATGTACAAAAGTAGTGACTACACACAAGGCTCAACACATTCATCTACAAATCTTCTTATGATTGGCATGGGAATAATTGTTGAGATTTTCTGATCATCTCAAAATCACTACGCATTGGAACTGCATATGTTTCAAAATTTTTCAAAAGAAAGTATCCATGCTTGAATAAGACTATAGTAAGACTGAAGATAGTTACAATTTATTCTACTCTTTATAACGTGAACTATTATTCTGCTCTTTATAATCTGATTGTGAGCTTGGAATAACAATTAAAGATATTTTAATGTGCCACACATAAACCAAAAATTACTAACTTTTACGAAATGGCACATCCAAAAATATGTAAAAGTCTAATTAATTATGGAGGAAAAAAATTGTACATATATTTAGAGGTGATATTATCAATAAAAAATATACAAAGGGGAGGTCAACGAAACCTAAAAAAAGGTAAATTTCTTATGTACTGCTCTCAGCAAATGTATCCCATGTCAAACAGAAGAGTCTACACCAAGAGACAAAAAAGAGAGGATTTGAAAAAAATGAATTTTCAGAATTTCTCTCACCTGGTGCATAGATGGATCATATCCCATTCCACTACCGTCTGAGTAGGGAGGCTGCAATCATATGTAATGGCAAAGGAAGAGAGAAATGTTCCATGAGAAAATGATGGGTAGATGACCTCTTGCAGCAAAGTTAAACCATGGGCAGCTATAAATAATTTTTTTTCTTGAAATATGAATAATATTCCTTCTATTAGCGATCATGGGATAGATTTTAAAAATTTGCATGGTTACTATACATAAGTGTTGACTTTTATGATAAAGTAATAGTGTTTGGGTAGCAGGTATAGTATAAGTGTCATCATCAATCAGATGTATGTTGTATATGTGAATGGATTTAGTCCATGAAATCCGCAACTTACAGATGAGGCAACAACTGAGGCTGACATTTTGGCAGATGACAATGCATCTACTAAAAGATGAAGATTAAACCTTAATATTTGTATATGCGATATTTTCAGGTACAATGATGTAAAAATTCATGTTCTTTAATGATAAGATTAATGTTCTTCAATTAAGGATTTAATATTTGTGATAAAGAATTATTAATATTAATAAAAATAGTCCCAATGGACTACAAATTTTTAGATAGATAGACTTGACTTTTTTTTTTGATAGATAGATAATCAAAATAAAAACCCACAGTTAATAATTTGGCACATTTCATTTTCACAAAAATGTCTTAATAAAGAAATTGTTCATCTAATTTAATGATAATTAACAGTGTGTTAAACATATCTTACAAGAAATTATAGCCTCTTAGGTGAAATTTTAATAACATACACAACATGAGAACAATCCTAAAGAATCATGACACTGTTTGAAACCTACTCACAGATATGAAGAATGTATTAAGAGAGGAGTCAATGATGAAAATGAAGGAATGGAGAAAGGATATGAGGAGAAGAGGCCTCAAATTTAGAGACAGTCAAACAGACAATGTATAATATATCAAAGAAAAGCTAAAGCCACAAATATCACCTTGTAACAATATGAAAGGAGCCAATTTTTTTTATAAAAGGAGAATTAGTGTTCCAAAAATGTTTATTTACGAATGTATGTGCAAGTACACCAACAGTAGGCATGTGTGGTGTGTGGCAAATGTGGTGTGCCCACAATTACACATCTCAGCAACACAAAAGATATAGCAAATGGATATTCGGATGACTTTGACAATTGGTAGTCTAAATTCAAAATATATTTTTGAACGAAACAATTCTATAATAAAAAAATTTAAGATTGACTTTACAACCAGATCTGACTGTAGGGCTTCCTGAAATCACATGAAGTGATACTCTCACCTTAAGGTGAGCCTCCACTAAAGAAAGTAACATGTGATGTGAAATTACCTTTCAGTATGTTTAACTGTTGTTGTGAAAGAACTTCACATAAAAAAATGCATTTTGTTTTAAAAATATGATACTTAAATGTGCAACGAGAATAGTGTAATGGAGAAGTGGTGAGAGACTAATGGCCGGCTCTCAATTAAGAAAGTCGCACAAATGAAAATAGGGACTTTCTACACAAATATATTCTACAAAGCAATGTAAAATACAAAGTGAGATTACCTATATATTGAGAGCAAAAATAAGGTTCAGATGAAAAAAATGTAATATGGAAAGACATGAAAGTTTGGTATTAAGTTCCTCTTTAAGGTACAACAGTGGAAAAGGATTGGAATAAAATCATGAGAAATTGAATTGCATTATGTACATTAGAAAACAATGCTTGGTACAAAGCAAAAGGATTGAATTTCATAGGACATTTAGGAAAACACATTTAATTAGAAATAAATTCTAGGTTAATCACTTTTGATCACGGCTAAACATACTAGTAGTACATGACTATTACATGGTTAATATATTTTAAACACCAGCTGGACAATGAGACAGGTTTCATAAATTTTAAGTGTTTAGAGAGGAGACTATAATGCACATACTAACCTCTTTTAAAAAATATTAAAAATAATAATAATAGCTGAATCCAATATTTTACAATGAATGAGTAATAATCCAACGAAAGAAAGGGATGTGTATGTGAGCTCACCTGTGATTGGCCCATTGGCGACGGGTTGTAGTCGGCCCCATTTATGCCCATGCCATAACCCATGCTGTCTCCACCTCCACCAGGTGGAGCCGGTGACATTAGGGGTGCTGGCGTGCTTGCTCCTCCACTGCCTGGACCCATGCTGTAGGGGGAAGCACCTGCTGTGGGGGAAGTACAACAAGGATAAGGTAAAGGGTAGGTGGGGAGAGTTTTGGAAATAAAACACCCAATGTATCAGAAAAAATTAAACAGGATCCACAGGTGACCCACACTCCATATTACTCAACAAAATACACATAAAACAATATATGTACATGTAAACACCCTGAAACTATTAGGCTCTTCGGACCGAGAGGAAGGGTATCGAAGGAGAGTAATGGAAGGGTAGGAGGAAGATTAGCCTCATAAGAGCCTCTAAAAATATGTCTCAACTAGTGACACAGATTTAATTTTTTTAATTTAGATTTTGCTTGTTGAAACATATTTTTAGAGGCTCTTATGAGCCTAAACTTCCTCCTGCCCTTCCATTCCCACCCTTGTATACCCTTCTTCTCGGTCTGAAGAACCTATTAGCTAAACCAGACTTGAAATAACACAAAAAAACACCCTGAAGATAACAACCACTCTACAGTCCATCAACATGGCAGTGAGTATATTTTGTGCAGTGTTAACACTACACACTACATTGATAAATTCTGAACATGCAGAACATTGGAATTGAAAATGATATAAGTGTCAGAGAGAAAAATCACTCAATTGAGACTGATAAACTTGGATATAAAAATCAAACAGCTCACATGAGGGCATAATTAGTGATCACAAAAATGCCATAACATAAGAAACCAACAATATCATTATAAGCAAAAAGCATTGCCAAATCAAGCCAAATGCTGTGATGTTACTCAGACAATGTGTCATCACTGTGTATATAAAATGAAAGACTAAAGAAGCAGGGATGACTATTTTCAAGCTTAGTCAAACAAACCATGAACTGTCACAACAAATCAATATATAAACAAAAAATTTTACAAGTCCAGTTTTTTTTCAGTAAAAATCATCTTCATAAAAACCATCTGAAACTAATACAACACATTTCATTAATTTAGTGCAACGTTAAATGGTTCAAATCCTTTTCCATGAGTTGCAGATTGCTAAAAAGTCTATTTTAGAATAGATATTTTCTTATTCTTTTAAGGTAGCACTATAAATTTGCTTGTATAAATGAATATGTAAAAATATTTTTTACAATTATGAAAATACTGAATCACTTCTTCGCAATAGTGGAATTAAACCCACCTTAATATGCATAAAAAGGAACTAGGAATGAAAAATATCCTACCATATTTATCATTATGGTAAAAAACTGTTAACATTTATCACACCTATTACTTACATGGGATAAAAATAAACTTTTTAATGTGTATGCTAACTAATATTTTGATGGCATATATAAAACTAAGACAATTCATCATCTGGAGCAAAATACATTAGGAGGAACTGGCCTGAGATCCATATATGTAGTACCTTAGATATATTGTAATGCGTCATGCACCCATAGAGATTATCCCAAAATCAATTAACAAAGTGGCTACATTAAACATGCTACGCAGGAAAAAAAAGTGTAGTGCCAAAAATGATGAGGGGTGCTCAACTTTTGACATTTGTCCTGCACATAATCTGTGACATTTTTTAGAACTAAATCCAAAAGAACATCAATACCATGACAATCTCAGCTATTGTGAGATTAAAATAACTTCTCAATTCATTAAGATAGAGGATTCCTAAGTGAAGGATGAAATCATAAGAACTCTGACTTACACATAAACACTAAAATCCCCTGTGGCTTGCGTGTCCGAAAAAGACACAACAATTATTTTACTTCTTTTTAACCGTTTTCTATTAATTCGACTACTTAAAACGTAAATGGTATTTAGTAATTAAAATGATATTTTAATGTATGTGACTGAAATTAATGGAAGTTATATTTGAACATAATCAGTGCTCAATTTCTCAAAATACAACTGTATTTTCACCTAAACACAATGAGACATTAGTAGACATGAATGTGGATATGAAAAATCACTGAATATCAATTTCCCAAATCTTAATTTGAATGGTTCTTATTCAATGACTTATCAGAATATAGGTGTGTTGAAGGTTAATAAATAATCTGTTCATATTGCTGTTAAAAAAAAATTTGAAATCCTAACCAATACCTTATGAACAGTTTCCCACGTACGAGGAAACTCATATTTAGGATAGAAAGGACCTTTCAGAAATTTAATTGATATTACTTTATAAAATTAGATGTTGAATTCACACTCACTGTGAAAAGTTGAAATATGCCAAATATAGCTGAATGGCAGCTGTCAAACAGACATTTAAATGTTGTACTACCTAAAATTTTCAGAAAATGGCAAATGGCAATTTTTAATGACTAATGAAGCAACGAATGAAAAGGTGAACAGGCAAGCTAACATAGTTTTATCCTTTTCCTTTTTTTATTTTAAGGTAATGCAAACCTAAAGAGAATCACATTGTATTCCTTAGTAATACATTTAACAGGAAAACAAGATCATCATCTACAGGAAAGAACATGAGTGAACAATAAAATCTTGTCTTGTCAACATGTAAAGGAGGAGAGGTTTCAATGACAAGCCTTGGTTTCATGCCTAGGATAAGATGTTGATATATAAGTGATAGTATGTAATCCTTTTGATATCATGACCCCAAGAGATGACTGATTCAGCAGATGGAAGGTTAAAAAAAGCTAGTTAAATTGTCTAAAAGAAAGAAAAAGGTCATGCAGGACAAATATTCATCCAGGGTTGCTACAATTCTTCATTCACAAATCCCTTACACTTTTCAAATTCATCAGTAACATGCATGGTACTTCCTTGAAAGGATGAAAAATGAACAACAGCAAATGACTCCAAACAAGAAACAAGCACCCCCAAACTGCCTACATGCCTACTATCGTGCGTCCTGATCTCAGAGATGCAGCATCATCTCTTTTTTTTCAGGGCACGCAATAACCCTTCAATTTTTCAAGTGCGTTTTTGAATTGCTCATGGCAATGCTGCTTTACACTCTCACAATCCAAGAACTATAAGCTATTCATGGTATCCAGTCATCTTTTTTTTTCTTTACGGTATCTGCCTGGCAAATTATAAAGTGAAATAGATTATTTTTATTAATGCTTGTAGCAACCCTGTGACATGTGACATCATCCATTAAACGGACATTTTTATTTAGAAGAGCCACACGACAGAGAAGAGAGGCTCGGATGAGGAGGACCAGTAGAGTGGAAAGGGAGGGGGGGAAGGAGGCAAAGTGAGAGAGAGGGGGAAAGAGAGAGAGAGAGAGAGAGATAGAGAAGGGAGAAGGATGATGTGGTGCCCATCATGGGGGGAGTATGGGAGAGGGGTGTGTGGGCAGGACAAAGAGTTTACTTTGGAGGGGGAGGTGCGGCCGTGGGCTGCTGTGCCGTCCGCTGTCTGAGGATCCTCCGGCAGGGGAGTCCTTGGCCTTGTCTCGAAACTGCATCCACGGCCGCACCTCTTTAACACCAACCGCCAAATGCAAAGAAAGGCAGTGAGAGAGCGAGAGAGAAAGAGCGGTGGGCTGGAGAAAGGGTTTAGGACAGGGAGGCTCAACAAAAAAAAAGAGGATCGGAGGAGAAGAAGGGGTGGGGGGGAGTGGGAAATATTGGGGAGCAGTGATGGAAGGAAGGGATCACCGATGCACGGGATTGGGGGGGGAGGGGAGCAGGGGTGTGTGTGTGTGTATGTGTGACCTGTAATCTTACAACAAGTGGCAGCCCACAATTTTAAAGTCAACATTTTGGTCCAACATCCTTCACATTAAAAAAAAAAATTGGAGTGATAAACTGTAATTATCAATTTCTCCATGAATTCATTTCACTCTGGGTGGAAAAAAGAAGCTGCGACTACTCATGACATGTTTCAGAAGGGGTATATATTACTCCTTTGCTCCTTTATAACAATAGAATAGCTGTGGCTCTCCTCTAGTACTTTATATTCCAAAAATAGGGTATGGAATGGTTGCTGCACATTCCTCTAACTCTTGAATTCCCACTGTCCTTTTCATAAATGTGCATGCATGATTAACCAAGAACAACAATTGAGCTATGCTATTATTTTTAAAGGTGCTTACCATATTTTCATTAGTTTTTTAAAGTCCCAACTCATTGTGGTTTAGAAAACTGAGACAACTGATAATTAGATTGATGGTACCTATGGATGTCATTATCTCTGGATTAAATTAGATACTCAGGGTGAAAAACATTCCTACTTTACTCTTACATAGCAAAACTCGGCAACTGTTTTACTTAAATCAGTCAGTCCTAACAACTCTCAAAAGAGACATCTGCAAATAAACTCAATCGTCATAATAATTACAAATTCCAATTATGGAATCTAAATTTATTCCTCCCTTCTAGAGGAAAATGTCTCCCATTCTCAACTGAAGTAAAGATGACTTGATTCAGGATGTACATCAAACTGCAAAAAATCTTTGATAAAAACACTTCTTGGATCCTGAATGTAAGATTGATAATTGTTTTTTCCACAAAAGTGCATGCATTCACCATGGTTTCTAGAAATGTAAACATAGTATGACTCATTTCTCAAAGGTTACTATACCTATCTACTTTTTTTTCTACAGCTATCATTACGCAGGATACAATTTCCCTTAGTAAAATTCTTTCTAAATTCAAACAGCTTTCCCAAAAGACTGTCCTCAAACTTTCTCTCAGTCCTTGATTCACCCAATTATGACTTTTATTCTTCTACTTTTACTGTGTAGAGGGTCTCTTTCTGAACTTTTTGGAAAATATTTTATGTGTGAACGGTCAAGTAAAACACTAACTATCTCTAGGTTGTTATGGGAAACATTTGAAAAAGTCTTCAGAATGGATGCCAAATGACTAATAGATATACAATTTGAATGAGATTGATCAGAGTAATTTCCGTTTCCAGACTACAACCTGTGTATTTTGTATTTAGGATGTCTGAAACATCTGTTGAATCACACTAACGAACTGGATCCATTAAACCATCAGCGTCAAATATTTGAATGACAGAGTGGTGTTATTTAACATCACTTCTCATTCTCAATGACTGCATTTAGTACCAACACACAAATTGGGATCCCATTCAGACAGTTTTGATTCATGACTTGAAAGAAAAACACACAAGAAAAAGCTATCAAGTTTATAAAAATTGCTACAAATGAAATTACGAAATTATTAAAAAACTATGATGGAAGTCATCTGAGGCATTTAAGAGTACAAATGCAGAAAATCTGAGATGATGGAAAATTACATAAATAGCTTTAATACTGGCCCTGATGGAAGAATTATATTTGTTTAAGAGTCTTTTTCCATTTTGTCCAATCTTGTGCTTTGTTTTTTTTTTGTGCCTATGGTGGCTCCTCTGACGTTAAGTCATATGAAACCTTTTCACTGGTGTTTTATTTGATCTTTTGGACACTACTGCTCATCCACATTGTTCACACAATGATGTTTGGACATATTTGTGTGATGTCTCAATCAAGTTATTAAAACATCTGCTCATTTTTTCAAACCTTATAAGTCATTTGGAACTCATAGGATCACATGCTACACTACACATGGCTCCTAACACTATGCTAAAATGGTTAACAAAACAATAATATCCTGTCTCCTATCGATAGCAAACTTGTCAGAATTACAGAGTAAATTCTTTTGTTCCTTTTTGGTGGTGATTGTAAGAAGATTCAAATGAATCCATGATCCAAGCAGATCTTTGAGTCCATATTGTGAATCCACATTGAGTTACCTTCTCTTTTTTGCCTCTAATGATTTCCTAAGAGACATATATGTACAATAAATATTCCTTCATTAAATAGAATGAGATATAGTTACTGATACTTATGAACGATTTATGAGAAATTTACCCGAGATGGGCTGTTTTTAACATTGTAAGAAATGCAACAGTGTGAAGCATAAAGGTGGGTAGTCATTTTCATTGCATAAATATCATTTTGAACTTGTATTTTTAGAATATTAATTTTACATTTGGCCATTAATCTCCATGAAACTCTTTATCTCTGTTAAAACACTACATCACCTAAATTCAAGGTTACAGCACATTACACTAGGTGCCCTAGATATATTTAAAAAAGTCTGGTTTGCCTAAGATGTATTAAAATGCAGACTAAGTGTGTTGTGTATAATTTTAGTAAAATTATTAAACTTAATTAATATTCCTGAAAAGGCCTTGTTAAATCTTTCAATAAAACACCACATATCCATCACCTAGAAAGAGGTGTTTCTCTTCCACAAAAAGGGGTTGTTTGTAAAGTACTAAACCATTTATTGGTTTTATAATCAAAGAGAGACTGAAGCACCTTAATCAATGGGCAGAGCACTGGAATAACTTCTCTGGAATGTACCATTTAATTCTCAAAAAAAAACTTGTTGCAAATAACACAACACAAAATAAAATTAAAAAATCACACTTTCAAAAGACAATTAAGGCTATAGCAAATAAATTACAGATCTCAGACCAGTTTTAAGTTGGCACTACATAGCAGAAATTTCACCCATGCCTTGACTGTTAAAATATTGATAAATAGACCAATGAATCAAGGGTGTGCACACATCCCAGGACTCAACTCCCTTCCGATTTTCCTACCTGCTGCCTTCTTTGCTGCATAGAGATTGGCCTCCTCCTGAGCCTTGCCAATGTTTTTCTTGTATCGTATCCGCTTATTGCCAAACCAGTTGGAAACCTGTAATGGGACACACAATTGTGTTTTATCACGTTCAAATGTTACAGAACTATGATTTTGTTTCTTCTGTGCTCCACAAGTATTTAGCCAGGAGGGGACAATTGGTTTTTAAAATTTGGCACAAAAGTGGTATGCTAATAGAATGCAAGCATTAGCAAGTAAATTAGCAAAATATGAAGCCACCTAAAAAATTACAGTATTAGCATTAGTTCTCATGTAACTCAGACACCTAATTAGTTCACTTTGTGATAACCTCATGAACTAAGCCCTCTTGTTAAATAAATTTAAAATGCATTCCTCAATATATTATCCTCAATAATGTATGCCTGCTCATACTGTTCGCAACAACAGCAATTGTAACATCCACTCACTCACCTGTGAGACAGTTATCCCACATTTGCGGGCAAGTTCTTCTTTTGCCTCCTCCGAAGGATATGGATTACTCAAATGTGAATAGAAGTATTCATTCAAGATCTCTGATGCCTGCTTGCTGAAGTTTCTCCTCTTCCTCCTAGTGTACTCAAGCGGGTGGCAGAAGTTGAGTGGATGGGAGGGTTGAGGAGTGGAAACAAAAGTGTGTGGATGGTGAAGGGGAATGGAACGATTACATCAGGGGTACAAGAGGAAGTCAAGGGAAGCCACCAGGCAGAGCAACAGAAATTGAATGAAAAATGAATTTCAGGGGACATGAAAAGAAACAAGAAAAAAAAACCATCAGAATGTTGTCACGGTTACCATAGTTTCATGTTTAAAAATTCAAAAAGTCCATGTGATGGAAAATACATCGTACATGGTCCACAAACTAGTACCCAAAGTGGTAATTGAAATGTTTGGATATCGCATAGATTTGGCTCATATCAATTTGGCATAAAAATCAGCTGCTCTGACTAGGATTTACACACTATATCTCTCAATTCCCACACATAAATATTCTACAGGAATGGTATAACTTTCAACCCTGTTTGGTCAATGCAAAATTTTCAGAAAGTTTATGTAAACTACAGGTTCATGGTTAAGGTTAAAAAGTGCAACATATATTATCCCAATTAAGGTTTAAAAGATCTTTGACTGACCAAGACAATAACAATGCTACAGATTCAGTAGAAAAAGCAATAGTTTTTTCTCCTACTGCAAGATAAAATCACTTCATTTACCATTCCCTTTACTTATAATTCAGTTCCTATATGCCCACTTAAGGCATTGGTATCAAATCTATCCGCATAAAGTCTCTCCAAGGATTAACAGATCGACCAAATAAGATGTCATATTTTAACAAGCAGCACCAAAGAAAATCCTCTGAAAAAAGATGTAAATTGACTTGTAGACAGGTAAATATATCATTCTACATCAATCACAGATATAATACAATGCATGTTGGGAGTGGCATCGAAGAAAATACATTGATAAAATTATTTTAAAAAAGAAAACCAAACCAGCCAAGACATCGAAGTAACCTTTAAAGATACCTAAAAAATATTATGGATAAATTATATTAATAGTGATATACTTTTAAATTTCGAACCCTCCCACTCCAAAAACAAGGAAATAAAATTGAATTTGTAACTTAGGAGTCATTTAATATGATCAAAGTTTACCACGAAAGGGCACATTCGAAATTGCATACACCTAAATTCGTGCAGTATGCTTAGAAGTCATTGAAAATCGGAGGTGGAGTCTTGGAATTTCCATCTCAGCACGCCATCCTCCTTACTTTTCAATAAATGTTGATATTACCCAAGAATCGGCCGCAATCCTCGATCACCCCACACGTCGAAGAGCAGGTCACCCCCGAGAAAAGCGGCCGCTGCGACACTTAAAAAAAAAGTAATCTCTCTCTCTCACGATAAATCGCGACGGAAGAGAACAGTTGAGTTCTGCAAAGGGGGGAGAGGGCAGTTGAACTCCCGCAGGGGAAGTTTAAAAGACGCAGCGACGAGAACTCACACGGGAAGCAAGGACAGGGAGCGATAGCGCCAACGATAAGAACAGAAGAGGGGGGGGGAACGGGAAAGAGGGATCCATGGATCAATCCATTGAAGGGGGATGCGAGGGAAGATGTGGGGGGGAGTGGAGAGATGGGGTGGCGGGAGAAAGAAGGGAAGAGGGAGAGAGAGAGAGAGGGAGAGAGGGAGGGAGAGAGAGAGAGAGAGAGAGAGAGAGAGAGCGAGAGAGAGAGAGAGAGAGAGAGAGAGAGAGAGAGAGAGAGAGAG
>WURS02000019.1:1781690-1795032 GCA_011762765.2 Rhinocypha anisoptera
TTTTTCAATGAGTTGAAGAGGTGCGAAATGACCATAGCCGTCGAAGCACCCTATAAACAAAAAATACTACTACTATTACTCAATGAACACGTGAAATTTAAGACGATTAAATTTTAAAATACACGCGTGCGAGATAACTATAAAATATATGCACTTACTTCCTGACTTTAGTAGTCGCGCTCGTGATCATATTTATTTTGATCTAATTGTACTGAGGAAAAAAAAGACATTTTAAATTTATCTGTTCTGCAATCTATCTCCCTGACTTTTACGTGGATGATCTGATCTACTCATGTTCTGTTTTCACTGCAGGCGCTTGTAATAGTATGTCTTTACCCTCTTCCCTGAGCTGATCTGCCTGAAATCTGCGAGGAAAATTTAACCTGTATTTAAACCTACGCACAACGAGTTAATGACCTCGTTACACTGTTCAGTTGGTCGCAACAGCTCGTGGATGAGGATCTGTTACTAGGCAGGTGCAAATTTAATTTAAGTTTGACGTCAACAATGGTAAGGAATTACAATACGTATTCAAACATTGAACCCGGCCCTAACATGGCGAAGGCACGTGTGATCGTCGCCTGAAGCCGTTCGCTTGGAATGCGTTCTCCGACATCGACAGCGTTCGTTCTCGTTAATCGTGGTACTCGAAAGAATCTCACGAGGGAAACGATTTGATGGTGAATTCGACGCTTCCAAGGCGAATGGGTCGCAAAGTTCAATAGAGTTGGAGGAGGATTGAATTGCACATCGAGTATTGTCATGAGGGAGGTGAATCAGTAGTGGTTAAACAAAAAAAAGACAACAAAATGGCACGTGTATTGAAAAAATAACCACAAACAGAAGGAGATAAATAGTTCAAGTGCATATTTAAGGCTGTATAACATTTCTGAAAAAAACTTTTTCGTCATACTTATATCTGATGCTAATAATATGATAGAGTTCCATTCTCAACATCAGGTAATTTTTATTTGCAATTCTGGAAATCACATACGATATATTTTCATCATAAAAGCACAAACATTGTGCACTTGCACTATTAAACTATCTTCTGCGAATGGGAATATTCTTGCTTTAAAACATCCTTTCTTAATTCGAAATCCCACCGATCCCACCTCCAAAGGACTTTGTAGACGAAAAGGCATTTATTCACGGCCTAGATATTAAAATAAACGATTACGACAAGAAGAGTCAAGTTAACTGGACGCTTACTGAGGCACGACGACTTCAAATAAAATATATCAAAAGGAAAAATTCTTACTGAGACACTCAAGAGGTCGTTCGAGAACTTTCTATTCAAGTCTTTCTAGTAAATATTCTATTAACTTATGACGAATGAAAAGCCTTGTATCTCATATAATGAAATGAGGACGGCTGAAAACCGAGCCTTTTAGAACACGAGGTTGCAAACGACAAAACCATTCCTTTAGGAAGTGAGTGAGGTGTTAAGGAGGCTATTCCGAGAAGAGGATATATAAAGGAAGGACAGGATGAGATGCTACCAGATAAGCCTCGCGAGAAAATCTTACGAGAACTTTTTTTGAATGTATTTCTTGCTGCGAGTCCCTCAGAATATATCGGATATTTTCTCAAGTTCAAGGCAGATGAGAAGAGCCGATAGGCAAGACGGAACAGGACGCGACACTTGAGGGAAGGGTAAAGAGTTCATTAAAGGCGTCTTTGTCGACCAACTGACGGAGAAAAACGTGGTTAGATCTACACACCGCCTACTTTTAAAAAGACTGCAACATTTGCTTTTTAAGACGGAAGAAGAAACAAGAACAACTCCATCTACGCAGCAGTCCACTGCTAGGGTGAGCAGCAGAGGGTGTGGGAGATGACTCCGCATTCAGGCTGCGAACGCGATTGCCTTTTTATAATAATCGACCAAAGTAACCACCCTGGACCATGGGGTAGGTACAGGTAGTTCATCTAATAATTAGCAGAGTTAGATTCGTAAAGCATCTGCAGTTGGCCATTCGACAAAAGGACGAAAAACACTTGTTCGGAGCACTACGGCGCCAAAGTGAAAGGTTTGGGGGTGAAGATAAGCTACAATAAAAGGCATTAAACGAGATTTACGAGAATCGGGAAGGCTACGTCATGTACACCAATTGTGTTTTCTTCAGTTCAGCATAAAACCTACCTTAACCCGTAGATTGCCGATCATCACCAATATGCTTAGCCGCAGTAGGTCCGGCAATAAATCCTATAATATTTGTGAGAGAGGTAATTTCCTTTCCCTACGGCACCTTTGGTTGACCAAAGAAGCACTGTTCCAACGGAACAGAAGCACTGTCATGACTTGAAATTGGTAATGCCTCCATATAGTACCCGAACACAATGAAGTGGACTATCACGCTGTCGTTTCTTTGCAGTCACCGAAATAACTTCGTTGCAGCAAGCATACCCGAAATAGGTCCCGAACCCCGAATGGGGGGGGGGGCATCCGGCTGCATTTTGGGACGAACTGAGTGGCTTTAATCAGAGGGCGACTTCGAATCGGCTCTAGGCCCACACGCCACTGTGACAGGTTATTACGTTATTATAACAAGATGGAAGCCAACGGGTTTCTACAAGTAGCTCGAGAATTACACATCCTCAAGAAGCGTCCTAATCAAGGTTAGACGTCGTGATAAATTCTGGGGGGGGGGGAGGGAGGAGAGAATTTCATTCCCGGGGCCAGGTTGACGTCAATCTACTGGAAAACATTACTCCAACTCCTTTCGTATTTTACACCACGACGACGGCTAATCGGATTTCCGAGTTCCAAAAGCAAGCGGGGCGACTTTTAGAAATCCCTTCACAGAATTTAAGTTACCGTCATTCCCCCTCCTCATCCCCCCCCCCCACCCCCGCACACCCTGGGCTCCACGAGAGCATGTTCAGTGACGGGTCACGTGACTCCAAAAATGATGGGAAATCAATACGGGGGATGAAGTGGATGATGACGGCGGAGGATGGCGGAATCGACAAAGAGAAGCACGAAACGCGAAGCGAGATGGGGAGAGGGAGGGATATTAAGCCAATAAACACGTTTTACGGTCCCGGCATTACAACCGAATCAAGAACAGTTGTCGGTTAGTGACGAAATGCAAACTTGTTACAAACGTGGAAAATGAGTTGGGCTGACAATGGGTGGAACATCCCTCCCTCGCCCACGGATGAATGGGGAAACTCGTGAAATATTATTTGCATGAATCCACCATTTACCGAGAGGCGACGGATTTTTTTTGACGGGCAGTCAAATGTTCCGTTGCGTTGCACCGAAGAATGATCAAAAAGAAAGTAAGAAAAACCAAATCCTCAAGACCACCGAAAAAAACAATGGATTTTTAACACGGAAAGGAACGACTGTCAACATCAAAGAGATACAAGGGAAAAAAATGGCTGGTTTCCATTAAGAGAACGGAAGGAACCAAGAAATTTACGCCGCCATTTAATCACCTCCCTTATAAAAATTTATTTCCCGACCCTCAAAGACACTTGCAATGGATGGATGTATTCGGAGGGGAAGACCAGCCGAGACAAGATTTTTTTGCTTCATTTACATCCTCGAGGATTACCCTCTCTTTCTTCCACAACAAACAGATTCAGTGACAGTAGCGTTAAAACTGGGCGAAGAAAAATGCAAAATGTTACGAACGTCAACAATTGAATTTATTTCTTTCAGATAATTAATAAACTTTATGAATTGCACTAAATGAGCAATCATATCCAAATTATGCGTATTCCACCATATACTGCGTCCTAGATTACAACATCAAATGAAGATTGTTTAAAAAAAAAACAAACCATCCACAGCCATCCACATTTCTATAGTCACTTAAACACATTGTCCACGATCTTCGAGCACATAGTACAATGGGTATTATGGACATGAAAGCCTTCCCTTATGACAACTTACCTTCGATCTTTCCGACGGTTTTGTTCTTGTTTTTCAATACATGGTTGCCATAGCGATAGAGCTAATTCTTCCGAACGTGCATTACCAATTCGGCGAGAGTTCATTAAGTGTCCACTCCATTAAAAGACCAGGAAAATTTATTAACCAACATTCATGTGACTCGGTGGTGTCGCATACAATATATATATATATATAGTGGTAATTTCAGTCCACCCTACCATGAACGTCAATAAAATTTCCTAACAGCGATACGTTAGGGAAAAAGCAAGTGACGGTGCCTCTAAAATTTTTGCCGAACGTCAGTACATTTAACTGTGTCGTTTTTTAATTACAAGAACTTCAGAATTAGCGATAAAATGATAAAATATTTATCAATTCCAAGGGATCCGGTGGAATCAACAAATATTTTCTCATTTTATCACTAATTAGCCGGACAAGGTGGCAGCGGGGTAACCACCTCGCATTCCCAATCCGGAGGTCGCGGGTTCGAATCCAGGGGTTAGGTAGATTTTCATCCTCCACCTAGGGAACGGATGTTTGTGTGTTTCGACCTCGTTGTTACATTGCGCCACCGTAATTGGCTTAATGCTGTGTGTGTGTGGGAAATTGGATAATCACATTTTTTTAAATAGGAGAAAATTCCATAAAAATACGCCTGAAACGATAACATTTACATTTAAGTTGAATATCCTCCTGCGACTGAGAAATTTTACAAGGAGCCTCAATGGTTAACTGTTAAGTTAATCGACAAATAAAATGAATGGGGATATCTTTGCTTTACAACCCTCTCTTAAAAATCGAATGCAACCAGTGATAAATCTGGAGATGATAGCTTTATTGAGGTTTCCGAAAAGAATTAAGGCAATGGAAATTGCTTGTGATGTGAATAGATGGCATCACTATGGGATCAATTCAGAAAAGTAAGTAGAGGGCCATTTAATTTAGTTTTTGACCATGGGAAACAAGAGCAGTAATTATTTACAAATTAACAATGTGACTCCATGTGAAACAACTGGATAGCCTGATGATTGAAGCGTTTGGGTGCAATCTCTCTGGTCCCGGGCTATAACCACGGTAATGTCTGTGGTCGCCCCACCCATGACACGTATATGCATGCTGGGACGTAAATTCTTACAGCATCTTCTAGCCCATTAGCATTCACTGCTACGGAATATATAGTTTTACACCGTCATTCCTCGAACTTTTCGCTACCAATGCACACAATGAAAGACAACTCCCAACTCCAGACGAGATATCAACAGTCCAAGAGAACTCATCTCGAACTTATCATCTAATGCACAAATCTGCTAAATATGAATGCTAAAACCCGGTAATAACAAAGCAGAAGACGACGGCCAGTAACGACAGTTTTTTTAACTTGACAATATTCCTTGAATAACTTATGGCAGGCCTGAGAGGTATCACCTCGGTCCAGCCAAAGTTCGTACCAGTAACAGGCCGGCCATGTTAAGATACGTACATGAAATAAAATGAGCTCGTGGACAGGGAATCAGTTCTAAAATCCAAGACACGATTCGTCTTGAACAATAATTAAAGTTATTTTGAACTGCTTAATTACTCACACGTGGCCACTTCGAGTCAAAACGTATGCCTTCTGTTTGCCAAGAGCGGTCCATCCTCAACGCATCGACCCACGATCGAAAAATACGAAAATTAATGACTCGGCCTGAAAGTGATTCCCGTACCACCTTGCTGTGGGGGAGGGACACGAAGAAGGGAAGAATCGAAGGCTTGCTTAAGATACTACACCACGACGTGAAAATGGGTCAGATGTTTCGAAACAGCATCAGGTATTAGCAATCCAAAACCAACTTGATGCAACTCCCAATTCGTCAATCCAGTGTCTCATTATTGTTTCACGTCACAACTTCCACGACGTGCTTCGGGGCTTTTCGGCGTGCCACTTCAGCTCATTACACGGCTCATGAGATGTTTCCCTTTTTTTCTTAGCGACGTCTTCCGAAACTCGCGAAGAATCGCCTGCTTACTCTTCACGGCAGAAAATTTGGTAATTCGCGCGGTGCCCTTAATTTCCAATATCCTTTAGAAATACCACGAGTTATCTACCAATGGCCATGCTTGAATCTCATAAGAGAGATAACTAATCTATGCTTTGGCTTCCACACTATTGGGTTCACATGAGCGTTATTTTCGTTCAGAATCCTGTCTGTGCCGCAGGCCTCAAGATGATAACAAACATACATATCTCTTTAACACATAGATATCAGGAAGAATGTAATTTTTCAAGTTTTATTCGTGATTTTCATATTCGGATTCTTTGGAACTTCTACCAATTTCCTCTGTCTCTCTCTCTGTAAGCTTCCGTCATTTTCCTTCCAATAGTCAACCTTTCATATGTAAAACCGTCACCCTCACCAACAGAATAATAATAGAAATTTAAATGGTGCATTTAGGAACAGATCCAGAATATTTCTATGCAACTTTCTTCTTACACAACATACTGATTTGTCTCATTACGTGTACAAAACGCTAACTGTTATTTCAGATCTTGTCTCAAAATACTCTTTAAAAGCTCAAAGAGACGATGCCCAACTGGTTCTCAAGCCCGACTTAACTCTCGATGCCCCAAAAATGCAGCGAAATTTGATGACTAAGCTGTTCTTCAAGCTGACTGTAGTTGTTTTTGTCACACTCCTGGTCAGGTTTTTAATTTTGAGTTTTTGTTACGCAATACCCTGGCCTTTAGACTACTCTTTCTTTAAAAAAAAGCCCTCAAAGTTGGCTTCCCTTTTTGTGATATATACTCCAAGAGAACTCTCTGACAGCCGGGACGAAGGGAGAAAAACATACAGTCAGACGTCTCCCTTTGTAGCCTCTGTCCTATACATTAAGACTCAATACTTCTGTCCCTATATAATTTCCATCAAAGTTGAAGACGTTCCGAAAATGTTTGCTTCAATTAATACCTATTTTTTTAGCACAGAGACTGCTATATTCCCCTAGGCGTCTTCGATAATTTCCCCAATGACATTTATAATCAAAATGTTTTCACAGCGTTTGTCACACCAATATATTTCATAATCAGCAAATGATATCATCATTACATGTGACTCCCTTTGCTCGCAATTAATTTAAATCAGCGTTACGAAGTGCTTTCGTATATTGCATATCTTATCTCGTCCCCAGCCAAAGTGTCTTCATTCAAAACAATCTTGAAATTAATACACTCCGTACCTTTAACCTCTCGGACGCCTATCCGCATGTTTTAGCTGGCAATCTTCATTCACCATGCCCTTGTGGAGACTTGGAGGGTAATGTGCATTCGGACGCAGATGGAGACACGTGCATCGCACTCCGCATGTCATGTAGTGCATTAATCGGGAAATTATTAAATCAACAACAAATTATATAAATTCAAAAACATCGCGTAACAAATAACTTCCCGAATTTAAACGTTCTTCGCCCATCTGAAAACCACTTCGGTTAGTCCTAGACTTCTGAGTTCGGTTGAAGAATGGGAGGAACGCAAGAGATTCGTCATACCATCCCCTAGAAATAGTTTACGACGGGAGAAGAAGTTTGATTTTTTTTAAGGGAAAGTCGGCCCGTTTAAAATCATTAAATATGTGTCGAGTGCGACGTAGTGCACTCATTTAAAGCGGAGATTGCAAATTCTCCTAATTTATTTGACAACGTAGAGCAGCCAGGCTTGTGAAGGGTTGTTGTGATCAGCGCAGCAGTGTAAAAATGTCATCGGAGGAATTGGGTTGGGAGCCACTCGTTGAGCGTCGGTTGAAATGAAAGTTAAATTTACTGTCCAGATTTCAGACGGATCCCTTCAGTGATGAGATTAAAATACATATTAAGAGCCCCGTGCTTACAAGGTAGATCAGATCACAGAGCATAGAATTAGAGAGATAACTGACAGATTTCAAATATCATTTTTTTCCTCGTACGACTAGAGATCAAAATTAACATTAACACAGAAATGACGGGGTTAGTTGGGATAGGTAGAGTATAAATTCTTTAGCTATCATGCACACAAGTTAAACAAATGCAACCTGGCATTGTTTTCGCATGATGTTGATAATTCCGTAACAGAATTACTGCATCTAAGTAGTTTCTTGCTTGGTGAATGGTTTCTGAACCTGTGCACGTGACTGCGCGTTTTTGGCGTTGACACACCCCCTGCCACACGTCCCCGGGGCGGCATGTCGGTATGATGTCAACGGAATGATTATTTAAATTCGCTCAATCATAAACAGTAAAATCAATAGAACTGTTTTCGAAAAACCTCTGCTCCCATCGCAAAGATTGCGTCACGAGATATTTTAGGTTAGACTTGTAATGGTGAATTATTTAGCTATGACTAAACAACTGATGGCGAAGTATATTTATGAGAGTGAAAAGTCAGTGATTCACACTGTCCCCTTGGAATTTATAAATGCTACCGATAGATTTGACCTCGTTTTTCCCCTATGTCGGGAAGATTAAGTATACTACTAGATAAGAAAAGGTAAATTTTTACATGGAAATAATTTTCTATAATGGCAGACCAAAACAGTAATGAGGATAATATAAACAAATTGAATAAAAATATGCCGTACTGCTGTCTGGTATCGTTTGCTATAATCCTTTCCAACACACTAAACGCATGATTCACAGTACTTCTCAATTCCCTCATAATAGAGCCATTAATTAAATGATTGAAAATAAATAAATAAATAAATTAGATAAGGGGATTTTTTTTTTAAAGTTAAGCGAATGGGGAAAACGGTAGCCCGTCTTCGAGGAAATCACGTTTTTCACACTGGCAGGCATTTTTCTAAGAAATGAACAATAAATATACCAGTATAACTACAATTTTAAAAATATTTAGGGGAAAGTGTACTGACATTGGGTTTAGAGAAAGCTAAAAGACTTCCTATTCATAAGAAGGCTATCAAGAGAAAAAAAATTAACAGAGGAAGCAAACACAACCCTTCAGGTTCCTACAATTAATTAGAATAATGTAGGTATGATAATATCTTAATTTTTGTGGACAAATTCCTTATTTACAAAAACATAAAACCTTAAATGACGGTTAAATTATTAAAGATAAGCAAAAGAGATATTAGTTTTACGATGCAGGAAAATATGTATTATTCCAAAGTGGCAGAAAGAAACCGGAACATTTTCATTGTTCGGGGGTTAGTTTTATATAATTATACAACTATAAATAAATCGATTTCTACCAAAGGCGCAATGTGAGATATATATGTTCTCTCTCCGACTCCGTCACCATGTCAGTTAAGGTTGAGCGTTCATCTTTTCCACGTTCAATTGAACACGATACGGAAAGAAATACCGCTGAAAGTATATTTTTACATAATTTCTTCAGTCACGAAATTAAAATTCCAAATCTCTCAGGAAAATGTCATGTTTAACTGCGCCCTTGCGAGAGAAAACCGCACGTATGCAGGTCAAAAATAATACGCACAGCGTCAGGGAGCTATTAATTTGACAAATACCGAGCTTAACAGCACATTAATGGTAAGGGAGAAGGCAAAATGGTGATCAAAACATTACTGGGTGTCGCCCAGTAGCAGAAGATCGCCTACGACTGATAAAAAGGTCCTTCTGAAGCTCGCGAGGGAGTCCCCATCTCAAATTCACTCTTGTTGATCCCCAGAAATCCAGCAAGCCTTACTCCTCCCAATCAGCAGATACACTATGCTGCCAGGTTGGTGCGTCCTTTCTAATTTTCGCCACTCAACTCGCTGTTCCCTTTTCACGACATCCGCCGCCCATCAAAACCCCAAGAACGGCGCACTATAAAAGTGAATTTGTCCCTTCACAACTTCAGACTTTGCCACCTTCCAGATGCAGGGTTTTTTTTGGGAAACCTTCGGATTATTATAGGTTTCATTGTTCAAGAGTGTTAACTTGTGATTGTTCATGTTCAAAAAAAATATATATCTTTATCGCCATGGTTTCTTAAAGTAATTCGTAAGTCCTCCCATCGGAATCCGGTGACGCAATCTCATTGATATCGTCGATACTAGAGGCCGATACTTTGTTGAACTTTATGACAAAATAAATTATACCATAATGACATTGCGTTTATTCGGTTTAACAACCCATCGTGTGGAAACTCATAGTTTTATTTTATCAAGTTTCCTCACTGAAATTTATGTCGTTTTGAAATATTCTCGTTTGAAAGATATGGGAAATAAATACTATGCACAAGCTAAACAGAACTTGAAAAACTGAGTGCATCTGAGATAAATAAAGAAATTATATCCAGTTCTTGATTTTTGGGATAAATTTCAAGGGAAACTATCCAAACGTACGTGTAACAATGATACAATATCTATGATAATAAATAATATATAATGATCTCGCGTATATTTTCTCTTCCTAAGCGGGAGACTCGGGCGAATTTTGTAACACTTACTTTAAGAGCATTTTAGACGACGATTGTGTCAACTTTTAGGAAAATTATTTTTATTTGCAGAAACTATTGAAATACATTTCATGAGGATTTAAGAATAATGTTTCTCTGATTCAATACTACACTGCCTACTTTCAGGATTCTGGACTATATATCAACGAACAATAAATCAAAATTATAATACGATGATTTTGACGGAGTGGGTCATTGAATTGGCCATGACGCTTTTCAGGAAAGATGGTAGTTCTTATTTAAGCAATCGAGATGATGTTTGTGAAAATGGGGGATACTCATATTCCTACATGTGTACAAGTATATATATATATTTATTTATTTATAACGATAAAGTAGAAATGACTTGTTTTTCAGAGTATGTGTATTGATAAACAACCTAGGTTTCATTGCAGTTTAATACCACCGATAAAGCAACGAAATCAAGGTCTTCACTATCAACTATATACTCTAGAAAATACCAGCTATTTGTTTTGCATTAATATGAATATTTAGCTACTCAGGTCAGACAGTAGACAGACTCGATACTAATTTAAAGTTTCGGCTAAGACGATATGGATTGTGCAATTGGCTACGGCAACAATGATGCAGGGTCATTACAAGAACAATATATTACAACCGTCAGCAAGGAGAATGAATACACAAAGTATTGATTTTAACATAAAGTAGAACAAATAAAATGTTAAACTTTTCAACCTGGGAAACTATGTGGAATGAGAGTAACACCAAGGAATTAATAAGCGTGATACTTTTGGTTTAAAATAGTACTAGTTAAGGTGAAAAACATAAAGACATTTACAAAACAGAGATGTAAGACAAACATCCTGCGAATTACCGCTATTGCCCGTTCTTAATTTTACGCATGACCATGGAAATTATGGTTACTTACATGAATCGGGCTAGTTTATCATTCAATTCAAGTGATACACTGAATTATTACGGTCAACGACTGTATAAAGAGAGGTAACTTTTTAAGGGCTGTTTGCTGGGTTTGTTTCCCTATTTCAACGGCCTCGGAAAAAATCTTCTCTAATGTGGTTCAAATATTTTTCACTACATTACAATTAACCAGATATTTTATGAATATACACTTCCTCGCAAGAGATTTTGGATCAAGCAAAAGACGGGAGCTACTCTCGAAAATTTTCTCGGAGGATTTGAAATGCGAAGGCGAAATAAAGTGACAGAAGGAAAGGAATTGAGGCGGGCTAGAATAAGTAACACCGTTCACGCGAGAAGCGACAGAGACGCATTGTCCGCAAAAAATATCAGAGGAGCCTTTTTGCTAATAAACGCGAATATTCACGCATGTGAAGCTGAAATGAACGGTGATGGCTACGAAGTATGTGCGACATACACACACATGTACGTGGAAGGCGGGAGTACGGCCGGCCAGATGGTAACCGCGGAGCGCACGGGAGTCAAAGAAGCGCATAACGGACGGGGGAGCGTCAGGCGTGAAGCGCCTCTGCCATGTCGGGGAAACGCTCTCGTAAATGCTCAAATTCCGAGACGCGAGCGCGTTAAGCTTTTTAAATATTCGTAGCGTAACAGGCAATTTATGGCAATCACAGTTTCCACATAAAAATTTGGGGTCCCCCAGATAGTAGAGGCAGAAATAAAAAAGAGCAAAGGTAAAAAGAATGGAAAGTCTTCAAAATAACCATCATTTTTTCAATACACTTTACCCGTTGTGCATGCCACTGACCAACGAAATCATTACAAAAAGATTTGGTAACCAGTAATCTGTATTTTTGCTTTACAGTCACTATTCTTTGGTTCAATATATATTTTCTATCGCACTTTGCCAATTAATTATCAATCTCCGCAACAGGCAGCGTGATGAATATTTCAGGACCATGGATTGAATCTTAAGAGAAAAAAAATTATAATCAACTTCTGGCGTTCTACTTCACTCATTTATTTCTATTGCGACAATTAGAAATCGGATTATCTTCGGCTTAAAACATGAATACAAGAGTTAACATTTTTTTAAAGAAATAACAACAAAATTAACAATGTGTAACATTATGATGGAAGTGAAAATTATCCGTCTGAGTCAAACACCGAGATATTAGCAAAAAGTAAAAACAAGTTTATATTTTACGACTCTTAGCTGACATAAATGTTCACTTGTAGCCCACATTTAATTGTAAACTTCAAGTATGTTTGCTTCGGCTATCGACATACTATAGTTATCCATGAAATAAGAACAAAGCAGAAGGGAATATGATCTCAACTGTTATTTCCTTTGCAAATCTTTGTCGAGCCTGCTAGGTCCGGATTTTATATCCCATTACAATGACAACGAGCCTTGATCAAAAGAGTAGGTCAGCCGGGGATGATCATTCGTTTGGATTCTGTTCAAGGCATGCAACATGATATGAAAACATATATCACAATTACTTTCGAATCGGAGACCTCATGCAAAAGTAATTTGGCAGCATTGGCCAAAAACTTGAAGCTCTGGACATTCATCAAAGGGCGGGTGAAAATCAAGAGCTTCCAGAGAGCTCCTTGCAGAAGACAAGAAAGAGCCAAGTAAAGGTCACATGATTCGCGGCGGCCACCAGTTAATGGACCAAAATACGAAAAGATGAACGAACGCACAGAATGAGCGACCGTGCCTCTTTTCTGGGGGGGGGGGATCCCCTTCCGGGAAACGACACGCAAACAAATTGCTCGCTCACCTGGCTTGTGCTTCATCCAAAGACTGGTCCGTGATGTTCATGATCTGCTGTAGGATTTCCCCAATGTCCTGTTTCCTGGTGGCATCGTGGTCCGGCGTCCCGGGCCCACCGCCGCCACCCCCCGCACCAGGGTGCAGGTCCACCGGCTGGTGCAGGCCGTAGGGGGCACCAGGGTGAGGCGGGGGCAACATCCCGACTTGGGCTGCGCTCACGCCGGGGTGCATCATTCGTTGGGGCACGGGTTCGGTGGAGACCTCCTCTTCGTCGAACAGCCCCAGAGGGGCTGATGGGAGCGGGTTCTGCGGAGGAGTGAAGGCG
>WURS02000019.1:1795132-1806996 GCA_011762765.2 Rhinocypha anisoptera
TCACCTGATGATGTTGCATTGCGACGAAACCTGGGTCGTGTAGAAAATATATTTTTATGTGGAATTTCAAAGTTTGTAATCTGATCATTTAATCATGAAGCAGTTCCACGAAGTCACTCCGGAAACTATTTCCTATATGAGTAGTATAATGATCAATAAATAGCTTCATCATGATTGGTTGTGCCTCCTTTATTTAACCATGGGTCACTCATTTCTGCTACTATACAAGAAAGAAATAGAGAAACTGGCCATAGAAAGAGGTGGATGAGACTGTACTTGCAGTAAGAATGAAACTGATAGGACAGACCAAATGATGACAATAATCATTCGAAATGGTCATGTTTATAATATTCTGTGGAAATAAATCAAAGTTAACACCTACATTTTGTGTCATTATGGAATTCCACCAAGTGACAGCCTCCTTAGTGAATTTTAGGTTAATGATTGTACAATTTGATGCCAGCATAGGCCTGTTTTTGGTACAGTGATGTGGAATGGTGTACCACATGGACATCTATTCTTTGTTTCATGGTATATTCTCATGAATACTCTAATTTTTTTTTAACAGGCACCAATTTCTCTACGTACTTAGACACATTAAATAAATACAAAAATTTTATGGTGATATTTCAAAAGCTTTAAAGCAAGACCTACCTGATTTTCTACTAGGAATGTTGGCCATGTATCTTATCACTCTTTTTTGCACTTTTCTAACCCCAAAAGTTGATCCCCAAATATGATTCCATAGCTAACGGAAGACTGAAAGTTACCAAAATAGGTTGTTTTTAAAACTTCCATATGCACAACCTTTACGAGGTTTCTTAGGGGATGAGAAACTCTGGAAAGTTTACTACACAGATGCTTGATATGTTCATTCAAATTTAAGCATTCATCAATTATTAAACCCAAAAATTTTATGATTTCAACTTTCTGTAGATGATGGACTAATGGGAGGATGATATAAAGATCCATCTGAGGGCCTTCTTTTTTTTGTTTAGATTGGATGTAGTTTGTTGTATTGAAGTTAATTTGAGCTCATTTTGTTGTATCAATCTCCTAAGGTTGCAAGGGAATTATTAGTATCACATTCCAACAATGAAATATTCTTGTTGCAAAGTATTAGGTTTTTATCATCTGCATACAGAATTATTTTATCATCCTTTACAGTAGATATTAGATCATTAATATAAATTAGGAACAATACTTACTCCAAGATACTTCCCTGTGGCACACCAATATTTACTGTATATGCAGTGGATAAGTAGCTCTTCTGTATACAAGTATGTATTGTATTGTTGGAGTATGTGCTAGTAACTTCCACTATCTGCTTTCACGGTAGGATTTAAACCATCTATTAGCGATTTCCCTTATTCTACAATGCTATAATTTTTCTTTCAATAGAAGATGATTTACACAGTCAACAGCTTGTGAGAAATTGTTAAATATACCAATGATGAAATCATTATCATCTAGACTAGTCAGAATTTTATTAATATAACAAGCTGAGGCAGATCTGGTACTTTTTTCCTCTTGAAAGCCATGCTGTGATGGATTTAAACCTTTGAACCTCTTTAAAAAACTCATTATCTCTCTTTCATTAGATATTCATTTACTTAGAGAAATTAGGCAGTGGAGAGATGATTCCTGTCATGCTTCTCTTCACCCTTTTTAAATAGAGGCATAGTTTTAGAAATTTTAAACAGGTCATGGTATTCCCCTTTTAAAAAAGACTCATTTACTACATGAACAAAGGGTTTACTAATTATACTCACACATTTTTAAATGATCCCAATTTGAATGTCATCTATTCCAGTGGATTGCTTATTTTTAAGCTTTTGTGTAACATCCAACAATTCCTTTTTCTGTGACTGGGAAAATAGAGAAAGAGGTAGGAACACTATATTAGCAGTGAAAGTCTGCATGATTCACTTGGGACAGGGCCTATTTCAGGCTATGTGGAATTCAGAAAGCAAGATCTAATATAATTGGCTAAATACACTGGTTTATAAATAATAGCACCATTTTCATTTATTAACATTAAGTTTTCATTATTTACATTACTCTCTCATTTTGTTTCAGATTCACAAATATCTCTAGTTTTATTTTCAGTGTTTGCTAAAAATTTATTGTAACTTGATTTCTTGGAGTTTTTTTTTATAAAAGTGGTATACTCTCTTTTGGCTGTCTTATAGTGATGATCAAGGTTTGGATCACCCCCTAATCTCTTCATCCTGCCTAAGTCTTTTAGTTTTGGCTGGCTGATCTAACTTCATCTGTTACCCAGAAATGCTTACTGGGCTTCTTTGGGACAGAAACCTTCTTTGGAAAGCCGCTTTCATTTAGAAGTTTTAAATTTGACAAAAAGAATTAGTACTTATTGCGAAACTTGTTAATTTATACATATCCCCCAAGACACATTTTTTAGATACCACAAAAATTATAAATACTGTCTCTTCTCTATGTTAAACTTTTCTAGACCTTTTGGGTTGACATTGATTGGGTGGGACCTACCAGCAGTTAAACATAGTATTGGTCTGATAAATCTAAATTGGTGACACCTGGATCAACTTTGTCAGCCAAATTTTTGTTTACAATAACATAATCAATGTTAGTAGAGGTGGTTCCAGTTTGCCTTGCTGGACAGTTGATCAACAAGTTTAAACCACAACATTCTATAACGTGATTCAGTTTGATTGAAGCATCATTAAGTATTAACATATTAATGTTAAGGTCACCACAAATAAAAAAGAATTAGTATTCTTTTTTGTGATGAAATTTAAAAGCTGATCAAATATTAAATGCTCTCGCTACAAAACGAATATGCCAAGATTGCAACATTTTTCTTTGGCACAAGATTTTGGAAATTTTATCTTTTTAAAATGGATTGTATTATTGATATAAATATATGATCTACCATTTTAAAAAGCAGAATGACAGTAATAATCTGCTAAATTGTAGCTTACTATATGAGTAGAAAGAATTTCTTTCTCACTGCACCAATGTTCACTTAGGAAAAAAACATAAATATCCAGTTTGAACAGTTAAGCTTCTAAATAAATGGATTTATTTCTAATTCAGTGAATATTTTGGTGGAGTATAGACAGAGTACTTGATTCACAAAGTTGCATTTTTTGCCATGACATCTGGTCAACACACTCCTTCGCTACTAACATTTTGGATTGCTCCAGAGATTTATCAGAGAAGAATAATTATTTAAATAAATATTTTTAGGCCGAGAGTTCAGATCTGAAAAGAGTTGTCCTAAACTTACCATCCAACCTAAGGATTTTTGGTATCTAAGGTGTAAAGAACAGGATGATGCCGGGCATTTCCATGCCCTTTTTAATTTTTTGCTTCTCCTACTATTTGGCTTACACTTGAAGAGTGATGATGCCCAGAGCCAGGGTTAACATGATGCCTCTAAAAACCTGTATACTTATTAACCCTTTTAGTGCCAGCGTCTTATCACCTAGTACATGCAAAAAATCCCATGGCTTTTTCATGGAATTTGTTATTTTCCACGTTTAAATTAATACATATCAGTTTGTTAACATAATTTTAAAAAATTTCAAACACTTACAGGGTAAGTAAAATATTTTATTTATATTTTTTAATTCCCAAACAATTTATGAAAAACATATTAATCAAACAAAAAATTGGGCCACTAGATGGGCCTGACTTTTTTGCACTTATCCTCAAAGGCCAATTGATTGACCCACGGCACTAAAAGGGTTCATTTCCTTGCCCTCATTAGTTGATGCCTTGTCTCTTGCAAATACCCATACTTGAAAAATCTAGTGAAAAATATTTGTGAAATCCTTAGTTCACAGAACACTATAATTTTGGTCAATGAGTAAAAGCTAATTATTTTGATAATCTCATGGTCTCATTACCTTACATGGAATGTATTTTTATCATTTGTAAACATTCACATTCATCGCTGCTTTGGTATTCCATAAGAAATTACAAATTTTGGTAAGTACTTGATGGCATATTTATGAGAAATTTAATGTTACAAAAGAATATGGGGAACAAGATTATTTTATGAAGTTGAACCTTATTGCATCGGATTAATATTTTTGGAATTTTTAAAAATAAAAGAAGTTCAATGCCCTTGGTGTTGTTTGATTGTACATTGTATGTGATCCTGGAATCACAGTTGTCTTCAAGGACAGCTGGGATTGAAGAGTTTAAAGTCCTGATTAGCATCATATGACTACAAGAATGAATGTAAGAAAAGTCATATTTATGAGCCAGAAAACCAAATATAAAACTGAAAGTTGGTTCAAAAGAGATTTGCAGAGTTCATATAAATACTATGGTATGTGGAATTACACCAGGATAAGGGGGAAATTCACTGAGCAACCAGTGGTTATCTAGGAAGATCTGGTACTTAGAAAATCACTTAACTTGGGTTTATATGGAAGAGTCCAATAGTATCATTTGGAATTGAGATTGGGCCCCCAGTAATTTCTGATTGCTGTACTCTCACCCAGTTAACCCACCCTATATTTATAAGCATATCAATGAAAAACTATTAACATTACTACTAAAAAAAACTGTTAATGAGAAACTCATGATCAGAATGGTAATTTCTGTGAAGATTATTAAAAATATATGAACTGTTAACATTTTTCTGGTGGTAGATCACAGTGTAAATAAATACAATTTGGAAAAGTGTAATTGTAATAGTAGTATTTGTTTATAGGGTATAGTCATTTAGCACCTCTTCATAACATAGAAAAAACCCATCTGGACAAACACAAAACCCATGCTCTGGGTGGGACTTGAGCCTTCAACCTTTGGGTTAGCCGAGGAGCAAGCTACCCCAGGTCAGTAAGCATAATTGTTTTTGCCTTGTGATATGTTTTATCCCTACAATTTATTTACTTTACTGAAATCTCATATTAGCAAATTACCCATTATTGAAATAATCTATTCCCTATGACACCAATATACCTTTTCTGTGCATTTCAGACTGGTTGTTGGAATATCTCATTGCAATGATGACTATTGAATATCTCAAATGTAAAAAGTATATATATCGGAATTTTATTGGAAGTTATTTTTTTGTGGTAGCCAACATGTTTCTCCCAACATTACATTAATTTCTACACTTGCTGCAACCCTATTATAAATACATAATAAAGTTGGAAATAGTGCAAGTATGTTAACACTTTCGCACCGGATCCCTAAATTAACTGTTATACATTCCCTGCATATGAGTGTGTGACAAAATAAAGGAAAAGTGGCTAAAAGAAAGGTCGTCTGTACAGGGGGGATGATTCTGAAAGCCCAAATAGCAGTCGTTAGGCTCAAAAGGAACAAATCAAATTAAAAACAAAATTTAGTAAATCGTAAAACTGTTTGAATTGTGCAAATTGTATACATTGAAAAGAGAAGAAAATATAATAAATGAGTGGTGAACCTCTCGCGCTTGTCAAATAATAACACCTCACATTAAACTAGAAATTAAAAATCTTAAGAATAAGGGTTGTCCATAGCCAAATACATGATTCCATAAAGGATATAATTTAGTCAAGAATATAATAAAATGATAAGGATCAAAGGTTCACTCCTGTTCTTATTCATGATTTAGGAACGAAAAGGGGAAATTTTGCTTTTAACAGAAGAGCCGTTTTGATAAACTCAGGCTAAATTTCAAAGGGAAACAAGTGAATCAAAGAAAACTGAAATCTAATATATTCTTTAACCAGTATTCAACTGAGAGTACACCTCATATTTCTACTATTATTTTTGGGATTGTTATATCAATCAAAATTGTTATCAAGTCATAGAAAGTTTCTTACTTTAATTTTACAAATAACATTTTTATGAGTATTCTTTTCAAAGAATTGAAATAAAATACAGTGGAATATTAATAACATGCATTAAAGTGAATGCAAGCTTTCACTTTCAATGTAGATAGGGTAAAATGTAACATTAAGGAATTGCATATGGGAACTTTAGTCCCAGACACATTTGCAATTTACAATTTTGTAACTAGAATATTAGATGTTGGATGTTTAACCATTAATTAGGAAAGAAAGTGCATCCAATAACCTATAAAGTATAACATTTTATAACCAATTAGTGATAAAGCAGAGACTAATTCACCAGTATTTACAAAACATATTGCCACCCGATGATTCAGGATCAGTAAATTCTCAATCGAGGATTTTTTTGTAATAAGTTCTCTTGAAACCATTAAGAGATAATGAAACTTACAAATGTAATACCAACAATAGAACCTGAGTTTATTTAATTCCATATGATATACATGAACATCATATTTACAGTCCTTGAAAAATTCATTGATTATTTCTCCTCAAATGAGTATTTGTTTGGTTCAATATAAATGTGTGCATCATATGTGCAATATGCCATGTAGGTTAAGTCAGCTTACATCCCCCCAAGCAGCGAGTTCAACTTGATAAAAATGCATTTAACACAAACTCACTTAAAAATTAATTTTAAAACAAGCTTAATGATTATAAAAAGCTATATTCTGGACCACATAATTCTCATATACTATGCCCATGTCATACTTTATTATATTTTGTGAGTTATTGGAACATTAAATGCTTTTCAGTCATTGAATGAATGTTCATTTTGCCATAAATATATCATTACGAGAGTGAACCAGAGATAGTAGAAATTTAGAAAATAATTTGAAGGAACAATAACTCACTTCCAAACATAACATTCATATATTTATAATAAAACTAAAATTCTGAATAAATACTTGGCCATACACCAATGCATTATTTTCCAGTGGGTAATGGTTTGTATAAATAGGGAAACTGAATGATCTAATGAAATCCATTTTCAAAATTAATTTAAATACAGAAGTATTTATTTAAAAATCGTTTTTTCAAGCAACATGACACTAATATAAACACTACAAGGATACAACTCAATGTTAGGTGGAAAATGGAACTGTGAACTGAAACCAGATTATTGTACACTACTCTTAGGAAGTTGCAAATATTCACTGTAATTGAAGAAACATCAAGTCAAATTCAGTCAACATGTTGGTATGATCCAGAAATAGGGTTCAATGGCCTTTTAATTTCTCCCCATAAATGAAGGTTATCCAACCATTTGTACACTGAAATTACAACCTACAATGGCTTCACAGAAATAAGTAAATTTTTACAAAAGATTTTATTCAAAGACACAAAGCGATAATTCTTAATTGTTGGTTCAATAAAGTCACTGGTATGCAGTTGGACAAAAATCATAGCTTTTATTAATCATTTTTCAACATAATCCAGCGGGAATTTTTTTTAATAAATTGCTCAAACATTTACAAATGTAATGATCGACAGGCAAACAGTATGTGTTGATGGATAGTAAGAAGGGGAATAGGTAGGAGCTTACAAAAGGACAAAGAAATGTTAAAACCATTACCAGAGAAGATTCTCAATACCATTTCATATGTATATGTATGTGTTAATATGTGTATAGACTTGCGGTGTGATTCAGAAGTTGAACATGGCACTGGATACGTAAGATGGGTCCAATCACAGATCCACAGAAGACCAACATTCTTGTACCATATTTCTGGATGACGGAGTAACGCAAAAGGAGGTAGTGCATTGGTTGAGACACATAATGTGTTAAAACATGCCTCTTTATACCTTTCAAGGGCTAATGCTATGCTTTTTCCTTTAATAACCATTATCAATAAATGCCTATAGAACTCTTGAAGAATATCTGAAACCATTGCAGTCATGATAAAAGCATGGGGATGAGGAGAATGAAAGGTCCTTCAAACAAGATGTGAAATTCATCTGTCAAAAGTTCAAAAATATGAGAATTTTAAAAGGGGGCATGAAAGGAGAGGAATCCTCATAAATCTCATTGCTAAAATCTACTATTTTAATTTGTCCCAATGATAAAAGGGTACTTGCTGATGTGGAATTGGCAGGTCCAGCTTTTTTTTTTTAACTGCCAAAGACCACTCCTCACAATAGGAGCAGACCTTAAAATGGCATTGATTTTATGTACACTGTCTGTTGAAGTCAGCACTTGTAGAACATGGTTATCGTAAAAGGTATTAGAAAACGAAGCAGCAGGTTTGAAAGTGTAATCATGTACAATAGGGGAGCACCAGGGAGAGAGCTCATATTTTTTTATATATGTATATGTACGAGTACATATAATATATAAATTGATAGGTATATTTATATATAGTTTGTGTTGGCACGCTTTTAACATCATTTAACATTAGCTTTAATTTTAATGCAAATATTGGAATTCTTTTTAATGGGGAATCATATATGTATATGTAACTATATATTTATGTATATACAATTAAGTTTTAATTGCAATAGTCTGTGGCAGGCGAGGAAGGATGGGCTGGGAATGAGTCTACAATAAGTACAACATCGGAGTAATGAAGGGAATAGGAAGAAAATGCCAAGTGTATATCAACAGGGATGTTCAAGGGTTGAAGTTAAAAATACAATCTTCACACAGTTGATTTTTTTTAACATTAATTACAACTTCACTATTTTATCATTATAAAATCTTTTGATTTTTTATGAAGATAAATAAACACACAATTAATGTAAGGCATCTTTTGTCACGTCATATATATATGCATATGTACATTCCATACATACACATATATATTTATGTATGTACTTTTGTTATATAATAGGATGTTAATGATTGATACGGCATTGCATACTCGCATGAATACTTTTGAATAGTGTTTGACAACTGCAATAAGAGAAGGAGCCAGAAAAAGAAAATAGAAAATAGCAGTGACGGAGCCAGGCTCAAAAAGAATCTCGGAAAAATCATAGAAATAGAGGATATATAATATAATAATTTCACTCTTTGGGGATGTGCGCTTAGGTATCTGATAAAACAAATGCAAGAGAATATCTGAGTGCATGGTTAGGACTAGGTGGAGGAGGAAGGATATGCAAGGTAAGCCGGAAAAAGGATCACATGGGTTCTCTCTTTAGATTTTTCAAGGGTTATAGAGATGTTATCAATAGGAGTGGATGGGATAAGAGGTTGTTCAGACACTACACCAGCGACCCAGAACCTGCCCAAGTGTTATTGACAATGTTTTCCTCTCACCTTTTTTAATGTTTGTTTGATTAAGTTTTCGAGAATTTCTAATTGGTCTTTTCCCCTAGACAATGGCAATGATAGTTGGAACCCAATGAAATTGAAACAATTTGCTCAAGTAACTCACAACAGCATGGCTTATTATTTGCATTAGCAGTACCCCTTTAAGATCGGACAATCATTTTATTATTTTTTTCTGCAGTTCACTGCTCAAAGACAAGTAGAAAAAACTGGATTTCGTCTTTTATAAATCCATATTTTTTTGTAATATATATATATATATTTTTTTGCAGTTCAGTTAAATGTAAAAGAAAGATCAACCACAACAGTCTATAGTTCAGCATATATATATATGTATATATATATATATATTCATATATAACATGTTTTATATATATATATATTTTGGAATGAAAAATGTAATTTGGTGGAGTCGGTTCTAGTAGACCATTCTAACTGATTTTTCTTATCCTGGTCCCTCTCCATACGATCCACCCCTTCCTATCAGGCTAACCTTGATGTTAAATTACTATGCCGCCGAGCCATTTACACGATTTTTTTTACGTATGTTGATGGTAATATCTCAGGCCAAATAAAAGGAAACAATTGGCCTGATTCGCATAACTGAAACAAAAAAGTAAGTCTTGCATTTTTGTAACGGCTCAGCGGCGACCAGCAAATATTTCATCCCTTGCTCAATCCACCCCTTACCTCCACCCACTCACCTAACGATGATGACCTCACCCCCCCAACATTCCATCACACTGTCCCATAAAATTTCCTCTTTATCCCCTTTTTTTTTAAACCTCCAGTTAAGTGAATGATAACCATATTAATAATCATAAGGATAATTATAAATAATCTAAAGCTGAAAGGTTTTGACTAGATGCAAAGGTAATGTGACCAATAAAAACTCTTTTAGGGTCTTTCCATCCTTTTCGTCTCCCGTCCAGTGAATCCAATTACTTTCCCATCTCTTTTTGTCTTCTTTCTCTCTCTCTCAGGCTGAACGCTACCTTTTTGTAAAAGCCTTTTGAAAACCTCATCTAAAAACCTGCTGATGACATCTGCTTTGTGTGCGCCCTCCGTATGACTAACAGACTAACCATTCCATCTGTGGACCTACAGAAGATATTTAGTGCACAGGAGGAATTGCCAACATTAATTTACTTCATTCTCGTGTGTGCTTTTGTGACATTGTCAATTTACGACCAATACCTTCCTATAAAATTTAATGACCCTCCCCCCAAAATCGCCTACTTCCATTTCTTTGACTTTCTGGCAGTATTGGCATACCTGAATAGGCCCGAGCTAAACCATACAATATTCCACTAATGTCACCAAAATATCCCACACTTTTCCCTTTGCTTTTGTACATTCAGTCGATGCTAACAACTCGATCAATCTGGCAAACAAACAAAAAAATTCCCCCACCGATGCACAGCACCAACCTCTCTCTTAGCATTCCCTCTCTCTAGCGCCTCTCTCTTATGTTTATGCAATTATGGGTATATATATATGTATACTTTTTTTAACAGACTCAGCTTCTATCATGTACATCTTTCCCGCTTTCTGTTTTCTTCTCCATAGCATGCCACACCAAACAACATTTGAACATTCACCACACCACTCACTTATGCTGGCTATCACAGATTAAAAAAAATGTATACACCGCTTACCCTCCAGTTTAAATATGTAAAGCACTTGATGGGCTAGGTGTATGGTATGGAGGTTTGGATTGGATAAAAAGGAGCTTATGAGAAAAGTGGTATTTTTTTTAGGGACTTTCAGAAAGTTGGAAGCAAGGTGTGCTAGGAATTTAAAAAGGCAAGACTTTTGCTGGCCTTATACTCCTACCTCCAACCTTTCAATTGCTCAGTCCAGTCTTACCCACCTTATTGTATGTTTTTGGAAAGCACTTGTTTAATGCAGAGATCGAATCAAGCCAGGTCTTAACCTATACAATATATGTGTATATACTTTTATCTTTATACATTTGAGATTAAATATCTGGCAGTATCACCTGGTGTCGATATCTTGCTGAAAAACTGTCTTTGTGCATTCCAAATTAAGGTGAGAGGACAGCCTTGACACCCAAAGGGGAAAATGATAGTTTTTAATAATACCTTCCTTTTGACTCTCCACAACATCTGCACTTCCTTGACGTCGGCAAGGAATATATTTCATGTGATAAACCATTACCCTTACCACCTGAATCTTCTAGGGAGAAACTGCCCACAATCACCTCCGAGGTACAGAGCAGAGAGCAAAGGCAATACAATTTTCCATCACGCTGTACCTTGATATTCTTATTACCTGCATCGAGAGAGGCTGAATAATGGCACAGAATCCTATCGTGAAGATAACTATGAGGGCAGGTTACCACTTCAGAGCTGAAGAACTGGCAGGGAAGCACGAGAGATGAGCTGACAGAGCAAAAGCCCCCTCTACATGCAGGGCCCTGACCTGCAGATGATGCAGTTACAAGACTATCACTTGTCAGTCAGCCGACCAATGGTTAAAACCAGGGGTTGAGCATTGGTTCCAAAGAGACCAATCGTCAATCACAGTAATATTCAAAAAGGCTCATCCCCCAGTCACCCCACTCATCGCATGACACTCGCGGTTGTACACCGTCTTGTCCCTTCCGGAACGTTCCCGGGCGGGAGAGGCTGACCTGATTGGCAGCCCCCCCGCACCATCCGCTAGCACCAGTCATCCTCATCAGAGTCACTATGCCGTCCCGTCCTCCGCACCCCCCCCCCCACTTCCTC
>WURS02000019.1:1807762-1839630 GCA_011762765.2 Rhinocypha anisoptera
GTGGTGGCCCCGTCCGTGGGGGTGGTGAGGGTGATGGCGATGTGGGCTCGGACTTCGCGATCTCCCGTCGGACCGCGGCATGTACCGATCCGGGCTGTTCGAGGCAGACCAAGATCCTGCGAAGGTGATGAAAGACACCCTATGAAGTTGTGCAGCTCCATCTGCTGGGATTTGGCTTATTTTTAAGACATTAAGACAAAGAATCCACAACAAAGATGCATTAAACAAAGACTTAAAAATTTGTCATTGCAGTGGGAGCTACCTTCTTTCTCATACTTTGAAAAGCATTTCAGTCCCGAATGAATTTTGCCAATTACATTTTTTTTTGGTGCACATCATTATGGTAGAACAAAAATTAAGGAAGACTTTGGCATTTGAAACATGGTGCAGAGATTGTTGGATTACCTGACAAATGCTAACCAGCTTATTAAGAAAGCATGAAATATCCAACAGAACCCCATACTTTGCATCTGCTTAGAAAACATTCAAAAGACCATCATAACAGTAGCACCACAGTATCATGACCATGGTCACTGAAGCTCTCTTTATGTTACATAAAGAGAGCATGACATATTTTGTAAAATACAAAATTCGAACTGATATTATCATTCTAATTAAAATAGCACAAAACTTCTCCAAGTATAACGGTCCCTATTTTAGTCTTAGCGCAAACTGTTTCCAAATTACACAAATAAAAATTATAATCATTGGCAATATTTGGATAATATCAAAACTCCAATTCTTAAAAATGCTTGAAGATTAATTGGATGGAATCTGTTTCAGGTGAGTTTTATACCATCATAGGCATTGTCCAATGTTTTTCGTGCACGATATTCCAGTCTAACTTGATACTACTTATGATTCCCACTTTAATTTTTATTGATAAGTCACAAAGACTATAGACATAGTAAAAGTGATTTACACTCCATTTAAAAAAATTCACACATCAAGGACTTGCTAAGAGTCAATTCAGAATGGAGATGTCAAAAATATATGTTGCCTGATTATTCTTATATTTCAAAATGTTTAATAATAAACCAAATGAAGATTAATTAGATTAGAGCTCTGAGGTTAATCTTGAGTTATCATTTAGTCTTTAAACATTGATATATTTACTCTCAGAAAAAAATTATACTTTATTCCATGACAAATGAATACTATTTCAGGAATCCAAACTTATTGAATGACATATTTTTTTTTACCTAATATGCACATTTAAAAAAAGGATAATACATTTCTACAATATTAAATATTTCATCGAGTACACTACATTATGTAATTCAAGCATAGGTCGACTTATTTAAAAAATTTGGTCATATTGATGATGTAAATATGAATTAATATTAATTCTTCCCATTACTTGCATTTTTCATAGATGTTAAAACTTAAAATCAATGTATGATTTCAAATATAATATTTGAAAATGTGAAAATCTGTACTTTACATATTATGCAGCAAGCAAAGGAAAAATGACAAAAAATTTGATTCCTTCAAATACTTGGGGTTTTACCATTAACTTTTAATAAACTTAAGTTTAGCAGGATGAAAGGCCAAGACAAAATTGAATAATTTTCATCTGCAATATTAAAGTATGAAATAATCATAAATTTAATGAGAATTCTCATATAAAATCTGACAAATCATTCTTCAAGTTATTGTGATTTCACACAAATTCAAATCCTTCTTTCTGGGTATATTTTTACTCTACTTTGTGACTCCAAATCCCCTTACTCTCAAGTACATTGTGTATTCAAATAATTTCCATTAATTGTTTCCCAAATAAAACATAATTTTTACTAAAATAATATTCAAAAACTCTCATAAAATAAGGAAAAGGTTTTTCCTAGGTATAAAGTAAAAAAATGCATAATAAAAAGCAATTCATATATAAACACTGGTAAATAACAGTTTGTAGTGCTTTACTACATTATTCTCAAAAGATATAAAGTTATCCATGCCACAATATTCTTCCTCTCACAATTAATAACAAGATTTTAGTCAAGAGGAAGCAGATTAATGGTTCATAAATTGCCTTGTCTGCTCATAAATATATGACTGAAATTGTTTAACTTTGAGTAAACTCCAAAATATTCTCCAACAAGAGGTCTTTCAAAGAACCTAATGATTTTTAGATTATCTTGGGAAATACATGCTCTCACACATTATCTACATTTTATTTCAGGTATTTTTATCACATAATCACTTACTAAAAAAGCTTCCATTGTTACCCAAAATACCACATAAGAAACAATTCCTAACACAATCTAATATTGATGTAAAGTAAGTAAACATCAAAGAAAAACCACAAAACCATTGTTCATACTAACTACACTTTGGAATAATATCTTGCATATTTATTGTGTAGCATTGTTAAAGTAGGTTTCTATGTCAGAGGCCATTATACTTAGTTTATTATGTATTTTTATATCAAGATACTAATCTTCTGTGGTGTAAACAGAATAATTGTTACTACTGCCTTTGAAAAAGGTGATAAAATGGAATTTAATTATTTTTATAGTGATGAAAATTTTTCTTTCTTAATATAATGAAAATAATATTCTCAAATATGCTTTATATAAGTGATTCATGGAGATTTCAGATTAAGGTGCTTGTAATACAACTGGGTTAGGAAAATCATCTGTAGGGTAGATAGTGGTGGCAAATGTAATCATGTAACTGCAGTCAAACTCAAACAAAGTTGTCTGATATAGAGGAGTGAGAGAACTTCTCACATGCAACAGGATTTTTTAGTTTCCCGGGGAAAACATTATAATAAATCCCAAACTTTCTGAGAAAACTTGGAGGAGAGAGATTTTTTGTGCTATTTCATTTTACAGGTCAACTAAGATGATTAGGCTCAGTAAATATAACATCTGATGTACCAAATCATCAACCAGAATCGAACATATGTTAAGAAAGTAGCCTATATTTTTCTGAAGCTGCTATAAGATGTTTGAAAATTATATGAAAAATTTGAAACAGTATGGGGTTCCATTGACATGAAAATAAGGAAAAAACTATAACTAATATATGCAATATTGGTTCCTAATATAAATAACAAAAAGTGTGTGTACATTTTAAATAAACAGAAATAATCAAATACTAAATCTGGAAAAATAAATCATTTGTTTCTTGTTAAAGAAAATAACTACACAGAATGTGAAGAAACTATAACAAAAATGTCAAAATTAATACTGGGTTTGCACATGAAACAAAAGCCAAAGACTTCAAACTTAGTAATATAAGAATTATTAATGGAGAAACATCTGGAAAATTTTTATAATTTGTTTATATTCAATTTTTTTATTTAAAACTTTTGTTTTTCAATAAGTAGCTCAAGACAGATTGCAGTTTGACTAAATAAAGCACTTTTGATCTCTGCTTCACATGCATGAAATTTAAGAGTTATTAAAAATTTGAAAATGCATACACTCAATACATTTCAGGCCATACCATTAGTAGAAAGCATAAGTGTAAGAAGAAACCACTGATGTTATTTTTTTATTTTCATTTTAAATAGATTAAAGCAAGGTTAGAGAAGTTATTAGAAAAATTTTATGAGTATTTAGTGATGAATGTAGCAGACTACTGGTTACCATGCAATGTAAGTAAAGAGTAGTATTTATGACATTAGATTATTTTTAAGTAATTTTCAGTTAAACCACAGCTAAAATGCCATTCAGCAATCTGGCCTTTGGGAAAACGTGAAATTCTGAAATTTATTCATCAATGCGAAGGATATTACAGGTACTGATTAACACTATTATTAGTGGTTACTTATGATAACATTTTAAATTTCACACTGAGCTAAAATTTGGAGTTTAATATTTTTGTTTATACAATTTATTTTAACACAGTGATTAACTATCTCTTTAAAGAATAGTTTTGGAATAATTAAATTGTAATACAAATGCAAAAAGACAGTATTATCACAGACAATCACACTTCAAATTAGGAATTCAAAAGGTGTACCTACTTTCAAATATAAAGATTAAAATTATACCTTCACTTCCTAAGAGCATTAATCCTGGCATTCTTTTGACAAACCATATAATTTTTAATTCTAAATTCCTATTATAACATATGCACCATTCCTTAAACGAAGCATGTTGTGTTTTGCATACCCAAGCAGCAAGTCTTTTAGAATGACTATGGAATTCTTCTCCATATAAATTAAGAATAGTAAAGAAATCAACCAATAACAAATGCATTATCACTAAATAAGAAAATTTATCTTCTTTTGTTAAAATAAATTTTCATCTTTTAATTACTCTGAACAAATCATGGTTTAAATAATGATAGTAGCAGTAGAATTAAAAACATCTTTCAACCTTTCAAGAATGCTCATGTTGATGCATTTCTAAAACCAGAATCTTTGGCAGATTTGAAAGACTGAGTTGTTACTGGGTAAACACTTCATATTAATACCTTAGACTTGAAAAGATAAGGCAACCTTTTACGGAAGTTGTTGAGAGAGGATGCTGATAAGGATGGTCTGAACTTATAAGCAACAGTTAATAGCATAAAAATGACAATCTGTAATACAAGATCAATAAAAGAAAATTACAGCAGTCTTTTGACTGGATGAAAAATTAGATGAATCCACAACAAATAAGAAAAATCTTTGGAAAGCAAAATGTTTTCTGCTTTTGTGATCTATCAGTGAAATGGCAGATGTTAGAAGTTTGAGACCAGTATGATATTTAATAATTACATATACAACAGTGAAAGCTATGACAGATTATTACGTTGCAGAACTTATAAACAGCAAAATGTTGACCATGGAAAAACTATGTAAAATGAATTAACCCATAGAAATAAAAAAGTGCAGTGTATGAGATTTTGGTTTGTAGGAATATTTCAGTTGTCCACTATGGAGTTACCTAAAACCTTCCTGAATTGGATTGAAATATTAAAAAATAAAAAAAGTACATCCAATTCATAATACTATCCAGCTGTCTGCAGGAAAATATGCAGGTGTAGAATTTTTCGAAATGCCATTTTTTGTGAAGGAATTTCCACATCACCACGTCTCCATAGCACTAAATTGCTTCCAAGCTAAAACATTTATAAACTCCTGGAATCTATAGGCCTATTACTAAGTACAATGTAGTTGCTTTATTATGTCACCTGAATATTATGTAGGTTCAATTAAGGTGTTATTCCCTTTGATAGTTAAGACACCGCATTAATGTGTCTGCTGACTTCTTCTTTCTGATATTAACCTATTCAACTAAAATTATTCTATGCACTAAAGTTAATAACAACACAACATTATTACAATAACATATTGTAATAATGAAATAAAAAGATGGGTTTAATTTGCATGATACAAATTAACACAGAAATTTTTCCCATTCAAAATCCAAAGCAAATATATTAAAAGAAAATAAATGCTTAATGAAGCACAGTAAACACAAAGTAACAAATTGTTACCCAGTCTGAAAAGAGGAGTAGTATGGCACTGTGGAATAGTTCCAATCACCATTTTTATGAATTAGTCTATCAATCAGAGGTTAGTTTTTTAATAGGCTTGAAAATCCTATTCATAACTATATATTAAAATTATCTTCAGTTCTATCAAATTTCTGCCTGTCATTATTTCTTTTAAAATACCCACAATATTACTACTATGAAAAATTCTTTATGACTATCACTATAAAAAAGTATATTTCAGTTGCTGAGTATAACCAAGAAAAGGCCTTCCAGCCTTAATGAGATTACAAATAATGAAAGTATATGATTGAAATTTTATTTTAATGTTAATTTTATAAGGAGGGTTGATTGGGAAGAAGTAGATATGTTTTAGGATATGTGAGTATCTAAATAATTTGAGGAACTGAATGATCTTGAATGAAAGCACTGGTGATGAGCAAATGAAAAGGTAGGAATGGGGTAGGGGAATATTTAAATAAGAAATGCCTTTCTAGAGAAAGTGCTTGATTTTGCAAGGGGAAATGAGTCAAAAACAACTCAAACATGGTTCTGAACCAAAACCAATGTAGGAATAGTTGGAAAATTCTGGGGATACAAGTAAATATCAATTATATTATGAATCAGATGGTACAACCAAAGCTTTTGATGACTAATTTGACACATAGGAGGAAACAATGTCAATTTTTGTCCATACTTTTTATATGGATGAAATGTTAGTGAAGGCATGGAAAGGTTAGGGGTAATGACAGTAGATGGCGATTAAATGAATTCAGTTTTGTGAACAATCTTAATTTGATAGTGATCCATTGGTTTGCAGTCTGAATACATTAGAGGATCATCAGTATGTGTGATGAAAGTGAATCATTCAAGAATTAATATAATCCTTGAGAATACGAAGACAAAGTTAAGAGTGAAAGTAGGAAGTGTAAAATAAAAAAGGGTAGTATTTTAAGAGAAAGAAGACATTGAAATAAGGGCATTAAGGAGTTGCATTTGTACAAGAAGAATTGATAAAGAGAAGGGAACATGTAACAGAAACTTTAAATAAAGCCTTAATAGAAAAGATAAACAAAAAACCTTGGTTCAGTGTGTGAATTTTTAAGTTTCAGAAATTTGGTCTTTGATTAAAGGCTCTGACTAGAGGCTTGTGATGTATGGATGTGGGGAAGGTTAGAGAACCAAACAGATGTTAAGATTTGTAAAGAAGAGAAATACAAAACGAATGATAACTATTGTAGGAAAGAGAGAGAGTTTTTGGAAGAAATTCATAGAGACATGTCTGGAAACCAGAAAATTACAAACTGAGAGAGAGAAATGGGGATAACCTCTATATTACCATAAAATTACTTTTGCAGGGTCTAGATGTCATCAGGATGATGATGTCACACTGTAATAATACCAGGGCCATACAATAACATATATATGTCATGAATTAGTGGGAAATATGGCTTAAGAAAAATTAATAGTAAGAAAGTGAAAGTAATGAGATTTTCGAGAAGTAAGAAGGCTAGGTTAAATATCAAGATAGAGGGAAATAAATTAGAACAGGTAGACAAGTTCACTTATTTGGGAAGCATCATAGAGGAAAATGGATGTAATGTCATATTAGATGAAGAATTCCATTAGCAAAAGAGGCCTTTGTGAAAAGGAAAGAATCAGTGAGAGGGACCCTAAATAAAGATTTGAAGAAAATATTTGTGAAAACCCAAATATGAAGCATAAAACTATTTGGATCTAAAACCTGGTCCATGAAGAAGAATGATGAACATAGATTGGAGGCTTTTGAGATATGGGTTTGGTGATGGGTGGAGAAGGTGAGATGGACAGAGAGAAAAACGAATGAAGAAGTTTTGAGAATGGTAGGGGAGGAGAGACGTTTGCTGTGAGAGATCCAAAAAGAGAGGAAAGGTGGATGGAAGGGATACTCAGAGGCAATGGGTTGTTGAAGGTGGTGATAGAAGGTAAAATGTTGGGTAAGAGGGGTAGGGGTAGGAAGATAATAGGAATTTTGGACAGAATGGTAAGGGGTAGGAAGTATGCAGATTTGAAGAGGGGTTAAAGTTAGATATTACACGACCAACCTAAGCTAATGCTCATCAAAAACCTACCTTAACCGATAGATTACCTTCATCATCATGGCATGAGAAAATCTGATTATCTATCACATTTAAGGTTACACAGTTTTCCTTTAAATTATTTTAAGTTACTGTAAGTTTCACTGTTTCTAGAAGTTATAGAAGTTTCTATAAACCCTAAAATTTTTTTAATTTGGCCCAAGTACAATTATTTAAATAGACATGTAAATTATATGTTAATGGTGGAACTTAACTACTATTTAAATGACAACCAACAAAGTAGTCCTGTAATTAAAACTTTGCCCGACTCATAACTATGATCTGTGATGTATGTCATGTAATATAGTTACTTTTCTTGGCCATTAAATGTAAGTTCAACATTGTTGAATAAGGATTTTGAATGCAACATATTTTTGATTTAGAAACCTCTTTTATAGTCATGCAGTCTCGCACAAGAGTAATTTTTTTCATTATCCAATTGCTAACACACAGCACTAAGCCAATTATGGTGGCACAAAATAACAACCTATAACAACGGATGAAATACACAAATGTCCATACCCTAGGTGGAGGTTGAAAAATCCACCTAGGTGGAATTTGAACCCGTGACCTATGCATTGGCCAGCAGGGTAATGTCACAGTTTAATTTAAATGTATATTAAAATGAATTCTTGTGGATATAATTGATTCTCTCCTCCACCCTCTCTCATAAATGCTGTAAATAATACTAAATATTCCAATCTTATCAAATTATAAGCATGTAATCATAGTTGTAAAACCTTTTTGATACATACATTACATTTTAAAAGGAAACTTTGCATGTGGGGTATATTTCAGAGGAATTTACAAATGTTGAGGCTGAATTTTGTCATCATCGGAATGTAGTGGTACCAAAAGTCCAAGATGGGTATCAACCTAAACCAAGAGGTCATCAAATTACTTATCTGGAAAGGGCATTGACATTTGTGAATAGAAAAAGTGATGAGGAAAGAAGATTCAAAGGAGTAACAGCAATGATTGGGCTCAGTGTGAGTGAAAGAGAAAAACTGAGCATGATAATGAGCAAATCAGTGAAGCTTGGGTGAGAGCAACATTTTTTCCAAACAATTATGAGATTTGTGAGCAAGCATGAAATTTAGTTAAAAGTTGAATTCTGGATACATAGACTAAAAAAACTCATTGAGAATAAAGGCATCTTTTTGTTCATAGTTTTCCTCCTTATTCTGAGAAAATGAAACAGCTCAAATATATGAGTGATTTTCTTTTTGCCAAACATAATAGACATCTAAGAAATTCCATGTTTTACACCTATTAAATTCCTGTTTAAGAACATAAATACACAATAATGGCATTGATAATGCAATATTAGCTCTAATATGAAGAGTTGGACTTGAAAAGGGTCTCTATGATTATATATTGCTTAACCTAACCTATATTGCTAGTAGCCTCTATGAAACTAAGCTAATATTTTATATAGTAATCAGTAGCAGTAGGAAAACAATACAGTGTAGGAACTTTGTCACTTAAACAATAAGGTTCTCAGGAAGTGTCAAAGGCAGAAAGGACTGTGTCTCTGAATGCCTTCATTCCTCACATTTTCCTTGTTTTCAAAAATATGTTTGCTGCTTGGGTATCAGCAAGATGATTCAAAAATGCTTAAGACACCCACATATGGTAAAAATCATAGAAAAGTTACATGTGTACTCATTTCTGTTAATACTTTCCCACTAAAGGTTGCTATATTTCAATTAATATTTTATTAGACTAAATATGGCATCTTATCTAACATCAAACATAACAATTATTTTGGAAAAATATTTATGAACCAAAATTATATTTTTTAAACTTCAAATAACTTTTCTTCATCGCTAGCATTGAGACATGTACATGGTTTATCAGAAGCATTAGGTAGATTCAAATCATATTTCCTACATTTATGCTGCATAAGTGAATTTTATCACATTATAAGTTAGAGCTGTTCATTTTATATAAGAATGTACAAATAATAATTTCATATTAGGCACATAAAGCATTACATTAATCTGATTGGAATTCTCACAAGTTAATTTTAAACGTGATTTACAACAGGAGGGAAATATTGTATATATATATATATATGAAATAAGAGACAGAGGTTAAAGATTTTCATGAAGATAATGTCATGCATAGCTTCAGAAACAGCATTCCTGAAACCTGTGTGTGGTAACAGAAACAAGTATAGTAGAAAGACTTCCAAAGCATATATTGGTCAATTCAGATATGATCATCTGGGTTATCTTCATCGCTGATGAACTTCTGCATCAATAAATATCTTAAAGATAATTTTGTAATTTCCTGGATTCCTTTTGGAGATCCAAAACCAACTTAAATATGAGAGTCGAATATTTTTAATACCACATTTCAATCAAATAATAGATTCCACAGTTCCATTCACAGGTTCCATGAGACATATACCACAAATAAATAATAAACATTCAAACAGAAAGTTTTAGATAGTGTGCTAACAAGTTTGAGAGATGATAGATAAAGTATTATTGTTAAGAAACAGTACACTGATATAGAAAGATATTGAAAACATAAAAAGTTACGAGACACACAGATAATCTGGATTTAGGTACTTTATCATACCATCTTCATCAGGGAACTCTGTGGCAAAGAGGGACAAAACAGATTATTATTACTAAGATCGCTTTCAACTTTTATTTCTCGTGAGAAATGAGATATGGACTTGTACTCTGTCCTTAAAACACAAACTTTGAAAATTAAAGCTTTCAGGTGAAAATGCACACTAGCAAGGAAATGTAATTCATTCATGTCACAATATTAATATACCATAATATCCATGAAGGACTAGATAATTAATTACATTGCAAAATTTGCATTATTATTTTGCTTTTTTTTCAGGGTACATTGTTTAAAAGAACTACTTATAACCTTTAAATTGAAAAAAATAGTTCAGCCTTAATGCATATTAAGTAATTTTTTTACCAGAAAAGCATTATGCAAATTATCCTGAGTTTTAAAAAAGCTTAAAAAATTGTTCAATACTAACTATTAACATGAGTTAAATAATTTGTTTTACATAAAGTCATAGAATACTATACACTAATAAAACGATACCAAAAAAGAAAAAGATATCTAAAATTAATACACAATTCAAATCCTGAAAATATAAATGAACAATCAAACCATGGTATACGGTTTGAAAATAGTGCCCTCAATCAGGGGCATCAGATCATTTCCAGACGGGTGATGAGAGTATGGAATGAAAGGTTTTGTTTAACGTTCGTTTTTTTAAGTACTAAATATCATGTAATGGCCTTGATCTGGCAGTCATTGTATTAAAGTTGAAATCTCTGTCTGACGCCCCTGTTATCAGTTGCACTTTACATACCATTACACATCTGCAGTAAAAAGTACAAATGTTTATCACATTAAAATTTATTTTTACATTGGATTAAAAAAATAAGAAGGCAAAGAATAAATTATAATAAAAGTGAAGTACCTAATTATAAGTTAGAAAATTGTGATACAAAAAAACACCAAAATGTCTAATTATGCCCATGTTTAATGCTAAGCACATAAAACCTTCTTCTAAAATCTGCCCAACTGGCATACAATCCTAAAATCATAAGATGTTATGAAGATTAAATAAGCCTTTTTTGGCAGAAGTAAATCTGAGTGGGTCGCAATAATATAATATAGGTTTTCAATACAGCCTGCTACAAAAAGGGTTTTTTCCATAAGAAAATAATTTTTTTGCTAATACATGTAAGCTAAAAAATATGAATAAAATAGGAATATCTTTGTTCAAACTTCGTAGACAGTTCTGTCAAAGAAAATTTTCATTCAATAAATGACCTCTCACTGTCAGAAAAAAAATATAGATATATATTTCTCAAAGCAATAAAACCATATGCTATACTTCAACAATGTGTATTCATCCAGAACCTAAACGGGACTAAATGTAGGCCTAAAAACAACTAGTTAAAAGATTTTTGGAAATCCCTTACACAGAAAGCAAATAATTGTTGAACAATCAATATGTTAAATGCATCAACAGTTTATCCAATTATAACCAGATGTATATCAGGCAAAAATGAATGAAAACGTGCACACTGCTATGCCCTCTGTCATATGAACCTCTATCCTACACTCATGAATAGGCCTCTAATTAACTTGTCTTCTTACATTCAATATCTCTGTATGGCTATCAGATGGAATCAAGCTGTGCTTTTGGTTGTAAATTTTTGTTATAAATTGTAGTAATTTATAAAATGATATTATTTGAAGAGCACAAATAAAAAGCAGTCATTGAACAAGACTTTTTCTCAAAAAATGTCATTGGATTTTACAATGACCTTCAGCTCTAATCCTAATCAGCAAAAGGGGCAACGGATATTGGAGGTGGTGTATAAGGGGTTCTAAACTGTTTATTTTCCCTTTAGGGGTTACCCCATATGAATTGGGTGCAGTAATTTAATGCATGTACACTAAACCTCGACAGAGTTACAGAATATTTTAGACAATGAACTAATTGGAATAACTCTTAATTGAAAATTGAACCTCGTCAATTTCAACTTTGAACAAATACTTTCACTGAAAGTAAAGAGAGCTCAGGCAATTAGCATTTATACTCTGTACTGAGGCTATTGTTTTCATGTCACTAAGAGGCAACCTAATGAAAGGCCTTGTTGGGATAAAAACACTATTCTCTCAGTAATTCACCTAAACTTTTAGGTGAATACATAGACACATTGGTATGTACTTTCTGTTAAGAGTGAAAGTATTTAAAACAGGATTTCCAAATGGTCTGGAAGATGCTTGAGAGTCATGTAACTTTGAATTGCAGGAATTAAGTGATGATTTCTGCAGCCATATTGACATCTGAGATTTTTAAAAGAGCATAAATCTGGGCCAAGTGAAACGTGTGTATCCGATGCGACACGTCTACATTACCTGACAAGAACACAGTAAAGTACAAAGAAAAGAGATTAGGACTCCCTCTAATATTTATGGTGAATGTGGTGTTGGCCACACACTACTACATGCATTATATTTTATTTCAATGTCAATGTCCTTATAGACCGGAAAAAGGGGCTGTGATGACAATGAGATCAAGGTATGTGATTGATAATAAAAATCAACCAAAATCAAATTATATTGGACTACAAGAAACTGAGACCTTGTTTCAGTTACCTATTCCATGTGAACGTTAAAGCTATTTAAGTTTGAGCATCCCTTTTGTATTTAATTATCCTATGAAATAGACCAAGAATTTTTGTTAATTCATATATTACTGGCACATATCTTAGTATTGTATTCCAAGGAATATTCTAAAAAAATCTTTGTTGTTCCATTTAGTGCATTGTGCAATTAGGATTCAAATAGTTTCATTGTAACAATTTATTCAACCAATTAGAAGGAATATATATTTTAAGGCTTTGTATTTTGGTGAGAAGAGAGAGAAGACTATTTATTCATTTTCCTAGACCAGGGGTGTCAAGATTAGTGGTTAGCTGGCAGTATGAGGCCAGTCTTCTATTATTGTGGCACATAATGACATTATATATTTATTTGAAGGATCTACTTTGTATGTACTGAAACTTTTATTGCCCCTGCCTGTGATGAGCCCTGCCACCTGTCAGTAGTTCTCTTTGTCAACCTGAACAGTGTACAATATAGAATATGGTCACTAAAACATTTTTTTCTGTCACTGCACATTTATGTTTACATGTTCAGCACTAGTGGCATACTGGATTAGGACATAACTTGTAATAGGTAGACTACTTAAATTTATTTAAGAAGTATAGTAGAGGAAAATAGACTTAGAGGCAGGAGCATAGGGAGAAGAATTACATTACATAATGAATTATTTATGATAAGGTGGAAACAGTCGACAGGAGCTATAAGTAAAAATGTAGATTGAAACCAAGGGAAGGGGTTTTTGAAATCTCTTATGGATCATGGTGGTTCTATATCTTGGTCCTTGAGGAGGGGGGATGAGTCCAGACTGTAGGCTTATGAGATGAGTGAGTGGTTAGGAATGAAAAAAGTAAAATGGACTGAGAAAAAAAACAAATGAAGAAGTGTTGGGCTATGTAGGAGACAAGAGGCAGGTGTTATGGGACATCCAAAGAAGGTAGGAAAAGAAATGGGAAGGGATACTCAGAAGTAACGTGTTGTTGTAGAAAGTAAGAAGACAACACAACATTATTCATCAATGTTCTATAAAACTGTTTCTTCCATAAAACATGATGGGCAAGCTACATGAGAGACTTGATAAATATTGTAAATTTCATTAAATGAGGTGAAATTGGTCCTGGCAAAAATGAATTTGACACCACTGCTCCAGAATAAAGAGGGGTTAATTCAAAAGAAACCCTAAAAATTTCATATAATAAAAATAAGTGAAGATACATAATACTTTACTCCATTGAACACTGCGAATGAAAATACCAAAGTAGATCCATATGAGTTTTAGATTTACTCCAACAGACATAAAAGATGTTGTTCCATTATGAGACTAGCCATATTTCAGCAGTACACATGAAATATCCATTTGAAAAATTTGTAATGACATGAAGGATTGCTAGATTAAAAAGCCTGTGGTCTAAAGTCTTAATTGTGGAAGGTTTTTAGTCAAATTTTCATAAAATATTAGTGTTGAGTGTCCATATATTTGACTTTATTCAATGTTTATGACATTACTTTTTCAGTGAGTTTTGGATCAAATAAAATATATTATTTAACAACATAAAATAAAATAATTCAAAGGCTGGCAAAGTTTAATATGGTGAGGTGTATTCTTTTACTCATCAGCATAACTATTGGGTTGAAGAACATGATTCTAGCAAGTATGATAATAGATATAACGCAAACATATCAAAAGTGTCAAGCACAATTTTGGTGGCCCTATAGCATATGACCCAATGGTTACTTCTTCATAGGTGTGAATGAGTCCTGGTGAATTGTGAATACCGGATGATCTTGATGACATTGTCTTGATGCACACTGCAGTATTTTGTTTGGAGTCAATTCGTATTTATATTATTATCTTGAACAATGAAACCATGTATAGTAGAATGTAAAACTCACTTTTAGAAAACTTTAAAAAAAAGCATGTTATGTACTATCCATTCTTCTTACGCAAAATATAACTCTGATGAAGAAAATTGGACATTTTCAAAATGGATGGATAGCTGTAAAAGAATAATCCTACAAGAACACGAATTAAAGAGACATTTTGATTTAGATGAGACACATTCACTCTTCCTGAACCCAAGTCACATTTTGAGTAATAAGAGAATTCTAAAATTCACGACTCCGATTAAAAAAAAATTGCAACAATCGAAATGACTTTCGGTATAGTCTTCAATGAATACACAGTCACAAAACTTCTGGCTTGATGATACACTTATGATGTTAGAAAAATACAAATTTAATTACTTACCTCTAACACGACCCCTTCGCATCGATGTGGAGTCATGCTTCACAAGCTCCACGACATTTGACACTGTGTCACTAAAACCAATGTCATGGTGCTCGTGATGATGAGGATGATGATGTGCCATATGGCCCATGTGATGGTGCGGATGGTGACCCATGTGGTGCGGTACGTGGCGCGGATGATACCCATGACGAGGGGATGGACTTCGACCACACACATCTGGCCCAGGTGATCGCCCTCTCCTGCAACAGAAATAAATATGCCATGGACTACTGTGTTTCTCTATTATTTCAGGCATGACCTTATGGAATTTACTTCTAATTAAAGAAAATAAAAAAAAATTTGTTTAATTTCATGGGAGTTGCATAATTTACGACCAAGATTTTGACATCAAAGCTTGTTGTCAGGTGAACCTTTGAACCTGATGACGGTGTTTTGATGTTGAAACCAGGGTCATAAAATATAAAGCTCCTGTGCAATTGACAAATTGTTTATAATTTTCCTTAACCCCTCAAGCCGGTATTTAATATTTGGGGATTTAACTCCTACGGCAGTATTTAAATTTGCCCAAAATATATGGTTCGAGCACTACCTTCATTTAAGTGCTCTATCTCAAAAAGTTTATGAATCACGTCTACCAAATTTAAACATCTAATTATAGTTATATACTTGATTAAATTCCAAAACTAAAGAATGGGACTTAATTTTTTCTATAGTTTTCATTTTCTCAAACATTTATTTATTCCTTTTTCCCTCAATTAATTTGAATTACCCCTTTATTGTGACATATATTTTTGTTTAAAAATTAAAATAAAACTTTCATATTATATGGGATATATTTGCCATGTGAATGTACAAGAAGGGGTTATGTGTCAACGATTGTGATTACTTGAGGTTTACTTTCTTTCTTTCAGGAAAAAATTACTTTTATTATTTTTTAAAAATTGCATATATTATATTCCAAATTATTTAATATTTTATTTCCCAAATTAATACATACCTACTCTCGTCAAACTCATGCTTTTGAAGTCAAAATGGAGTCATATATATATGTGTATTGTTTTATTGACGTGTTCCTCTAACCAAAGCATATTAGTGTTTTTGAATATTTATATGACAAAATGTGATTTTTTCAAGTGTTTCTCCTTTTGTGCTCATCTAATGCATTGTTTTATGCTATGTTCATGTATATGAGTATTGTTTTATTGACATACTTTATGTCTGTATGGGACAAATCAAAGTAAAATGAATTATTATTATAAAAGACTGATTCGATGTGAAAAAAAATGAGAGATGGCAAGGGAATAGAGATGTGACTACAGATGAGGTGACTGGGCGTATGCCATACATACAATCACCATTGAGAAAGATATTAGGGTCCATACATGTGTACGTCAAACTGGTTACATTCAGAAGCTGGAGGGGTTAATCAACCTATATCTAAGATAATTTCAAATTGAATACAATAAGTTGAAATCAGACAAGCTCCTAAGACATTTAGGCAAATATAAATGTACTTACAATTTGCTTTTACTCTCAAAATTTTATTAAATGTAAAACTGATCAAAACAGAAGTAGAACAATAATAATTTATTTGTCCAAGAACAAGTATTATATAATATATTGTGAAGGGGGCATTAGGATGGGGTACATTAAAATAATATGACATTAAGATTTCAAAGCTAGACATAATTTTAACATCAGAATACCACATAGCATAATCCATTATAACACATCATGATACAACAAGACACAGATACAAGATATATGTCCTAGGACAGAATTAATTAATGTCAGTGAAACATTATTTTATAAATTTGTACTGATCTAACCAGAATGTGCATATATCATCCCGCCACTTGTAAAAAATTCATTAATTATTTTAAATATACAAATAGGGGTAGAGCAATGGTATATTAAAGCCTTACTTGATACAGTAGCCCCATCTCCCGAGAAAGGTCTATATAAATAATTTACTGAGGTGTCATTTTCAGTATATATCACACACTTTGTTTAACATAAATCCGTATAGTATTGAGAAAAATATTGAAAACATACAATACGTTTGTGAGTACTATGATAAGTATTAGTTCTTTGCTGGCATTGCCAAAATTAGTCCAACCATTTACTATGCATGTCTTAGTTTTGAGAGGTTTTCATTCAGGTAATAAAGACTTTTCACTTTGTTTGCGCAATGCTCTGAGAAAATAGCACAGATGAACAAAGGTACTAAACCAACAAGTTACCATTTTTGTCCTTTGTAACACAGCACAAAGGTTCAAAATGTATTTTTCTTCCGTTTTTGCAGAGGTGCCCTGCAGTTAGGCAACCAATTTAAATAACAAATAGTTTGCAAACAACTTAGGAATTTTGCTCACCTGAGAGTAGGGGAGTGGTACCCGCTTCGTACAGGACTAGATGCCTGTGACCCATATCTACCCCTCTCTCCTCGCCCATCTCGCATGTCCGCATGGCGATGGGGTCCCCTTCCTGGTCCACCCTGCTTCTGCTGGAGGTAAAGCTGATGGTGGTGATGACGTGGCCCCTGTTGGTCCGGTCCAAGGGACTCCACCGAAGGGGCCCTTGAGCCTCCCATTCCCCTCTCCCCTGCTGCACCGCTTAGACCAGCCCCTGAAGGGCCCCCAGGGCCTCGGCCTCCCTCCGCTGAGCCTCCAGCACCCACAACGACATCTTGCAGTTCCATTGCCTGTAGCAAGGGAGGCATGTGAAAAGACAGGAGGGGTTATAATAACAATAATTTATAGGTGGATTAATGTCAGCAGAGTAATTTAATGGACGGCTGGCCAGGATAAAGGCTAGAAAGTGAAGCTACTAGGCAAAACTAATCTGAATCAGTATATTTAAATTTGTGTGGAAAAACATAATTGGAGTGAATCATATCAATGATTTTTTCTTGTAATTGCTCTGAGTAGAACGTTATAAAACAGTGTGAAGTTTAATTGGGCTAAAACAACCTTGTTAAATAAATTGGAAAAACAATAAATGCTGAAAGAATTTCATGTATGTCAATGTCATAAAAATACAAGGAGTTCTTTCATTGAAATCTTGACTGATTAGATGAATATTGGACATTAATTTTGCAAGAGATCCATCAAGTAAACCTCAGTTTTAGGTTTTAAGAGTTTACTTTATCTACTTTGTTAGCATTATCAACTGACACAATGTGTCTGAATGGCTAGGGATTTAATGATGAAAGATGTATATACTCTGAATAGGTTGGTGTATCATTGGGGAAAGTTATCAGAATTCTTTTAATCAACATAGCTACATGTAGCCTAAAACTTGTCATCAAATTACACTAATGTTACTAATAGGGAATCATTTCTTATTTCAACTCCATCATTGATGTACTGAATTAGGATGCAGTATATTATTAGGGGAATCTACTCATAGAGTTGTAGATAAGTTATCACTGAGAGGTATATTTATAGGTTTTAAAATTACTTAGTCAACCATGTGGAGGGGTTAATTTGCTTATTTAGCACATACAGCATACTGCTTTCTTTATGCCAACATATCTTTGTACCCATGCAAATCAGTCTCTCTATAAATATATACATGGATATATATATATATATACTACATTAGCTATATGTGTATGAGTAAAATATTTACATCATGGTATCCTACCGCAGGAATACTTCCTTAATCCTACCACTGTGAGTCTATCCATAAGTGTCTTATTATGATGGATAAAAACTCAGGTATCAGCACTCTCGCGATCATACATTCTCATGCTCTTCTTGCATTCATCAGCAAACATTGGCCCCATTGCATTCCACATGCAAGCAGGCCAGGTGGGGCCACGTGAGCACAGTACATATGACATTATGGAAATAAAACATCATTGAGTTATAAACACACAATATTTCCTATGAACTACTGAAAATTAATATTCTCTAATTAAAAAGAGCATTCCATGTGTGTTTCAGGCAGATGCATTTGGATGTCAGTAGTTGTAGTAAAAGGCAGAAATGGGTGACAATACCATTGCATGCAGTCAGAGAAAGAAATATGTTATGAGGAATAAGGAGGAGTTGAGATTTTTGCACAGATGGGGAGAAGAAAGGATATTTTCTCAAACATAGTTACTTTCACTGGTCTGGGAAGCTTTCTTGGGGAGAAGAGTACATTTAAATGTAACACATATTGATTGTCACAGGACAAAATTACAAACACATATGACACAAAACTGTATACAATAAAGTTACTGCACAAGTAATAATAACCTAATTGTATGCACCAAACCTGTCAACAAATTGTATATTCTAAACAATACATATTTCTAATAGTTTACTTCTATCTAACATCTAATCTAAACTAAACCAAGACTGCCAAACAAGTAACTTTTCATTATTTCATAAATATTTTGAGAATGTTAATGCCATCACAAAATATTTTTGTAACAAAAACCACTTTTAACATTTAGAACACATCTTTAAAGAGTGGATCACATAATCAAACAGTTACTGTAAACTAGCTAATTAGTGTTGAGTTTGACACCCTGGGTCTAAAACAATTAACAACACTTTGCTTGCAGTTTTAAAGGTTTAAGACCATCTATTTCTAATCCTCAATGGCATTATATAATGTTAAACATTCTATTCTGACATTTAAATAATCATGAACAGTAATAAATACAAAGAAAAACCCATTTAAAAACTACAATGGGTTATTTGCAGGAGAAACCTTGAAGTTTAGAAGAAGAATTAAAATAGATGTTCTACAGATAATAAGTCAAATGATTTGGAAATTTCATGACATATTTCAGAAGCATTGTCACAATTATACATATTTGTCATGAAATTATTCTGATTATAAAAATTTGTTACAAAGTCCTACAGAAACTGATTATTGAAATTACAATTTTACAATTCATAGTAGTAGTAGGCAATATCCTTATATGCACAAGCAATGTACTTATTTTAGTATTGAATTTGTAAAAGGTTTTAACCTAATTTTCACTAATTACATAATATAGTATCTCGAGTCAAAAGATCTCGTGTCAAAAGTAAGAGCTATTTGTAATATATCTCATTTTAAGATGGCAAATGAGGAGTCGAGGTTTTATGCTTCAATGCTTCTATGTCAATTCTTGGAGAATGGTACAGGGTAATAATATAACATGATCTTTGCTGAAATGTTAGTTAATAAAATAATTGAAGAACAGGAACTGAGAAAGTGAAAACTTTGTCCTTACTTGTTGTTCCTGCAAAGTGTAACAACTTCAAATATTGTTGATGGAAAATAACCTGAATATTTGAAATGCAATAAAATATAGCATTATAATTTTTATTTGGTTTTAAAATGTATTAAGAAGAAAAGCTTAAGTAATATTTTTACCTTTCTAAATTAATTATATTGAAAAAAATTACAATTTTGATTTTGTTTCTGATAGAACAATGACAGTGAAGAGTATTCATGAATTTAATATAAAATTGCTGAAAACAAACTTGGGACTAAAGGATGTGATTTTTAACCACTGTTTGAATACCCTTTCAACAAACTAAGGTCATGCAATTATGACCAGAACTAGCATTTTTCAAATGAATTACAGGGAAATCATCTTTTCAAAGTAACTCCTGCATACAGTATATTCTGAATTCTAACATCCTATGGGAACCTTTCTTAACTGCTACACCACCACTATTTCTGATTTAAGATAACAGAGGACAGGTTGTAGAAGAACATCCAAAACATACTTTGATTCTAATCAGTAGTGTCTTTCACTATTGATGCATATTACCACTCAGTCTTTTCAACTTTAGTACTGTTACTAAAATTCATGCTAAGAAATTTTTATAAGAAACTTGGAATAATTTTACTTTAATTACTTAGAATTAATCAATTGGTTTGTCATTATGAAATGTAATACGATAAGGCTTGATGATTAAATTTAGAAAAAATGTACAGTGAATGGTAATATACTATCATTTGATAATAAGCACAATAACAATTTGCAACTGATGAATAAGTGAGGAAGCTTTCCAAAAGTATGACACCTTACTTATGAATTCATTGCCATATTTTTTCCAGAAAAGCAAAGAAACTAGTTTTAAAAAAAAATAAAATGAATTGAATAAAAATATAGTGGCTTTTAAAAAATAGTAAAGTTACAAATTAGCTACAAATACGGAAAGATTTGATATCACTATAATTAGCCTACAGAAATATTATAGAAGGTTTTAATGGATTCTGAAAACTCGCTCACCAGCTCATGTCTTATGAAGAATGTAGTACTTCTGAAGCACTGCATAATCACATTTGCATAATAATAATTATAATTGTTGTAGTATTTTTGTAATAGGATGTATTAAAAGCTACTGTCATTTTTGCATCCCCTTCCATTGAAGAGAATACCCAGTTGGATGAACACAACACCCATGTCCTAGGGAATACTTGAACTTTGGGTAACCTGGCTGACAATAATAATTTCTATTAAGTCCCACAGTAACTGCCTCTTTTCCTTCTACCTATCCTGTTCCTTTAATCTCTTCTGAATACCTCCCGACTATATTACAGTCTTTAAAATGGGTTAGCTAATAGGATGTCTTCAGTTCACTCTTCCACACTTTTTCAAATACCCTCTGACAAGGCCCTCCCCTCATTTCCATTTATGACACTTTTTAATTTTGTCTTCCTTTCTTCATATATTGCATTATAAGTCACATGAAACAAGATCAAAACATAATCTTGATATTGAACAGTGTAGATTGTTAAAGACCTACTATCAATCTGACAACTTGGCGACAAAATTTTTCAACAATATGCCAAGCAGTGCCTACTCAGTAGGTAGTATAAGGTTCCAAAACGAGATGAAAATTGTGGGTTGTGCACCAACCCACTGTTCTTGGTTAATTAATATTTTGAGTTGGATTTTGGAGCAATTGCATTTTACGTGTGTTTTGGAACAATTGTATCATGCTATTGCTTGTTCTGTATTTGACGGCATCCACTTTGTTGTCACAAAGGAATGGCCGAATAAAGATTATTTTGCACTAATATGTTCTTAAATCACCTGTCATGAATGAATTTCCTCTTCTAGTAAAAGCTGATTTCTCTAGTATTATTCATCTAACACAGTCATTTGCATGAATCCATTTATTTTTATAAAAAATATTTTTATTTTAATTAATATCTGCCTTATTTGATACATTTCTCTGTATTTTACGCTTGTTAGATTTTCAAATGCCCCATAGGTATTCATTTCTGGAAGTATTTTTTCCATCTCGTAAATTAGATAAGACGACTCTTAGTTTTTCTTATCTATGTACATTTTTCTTCTATGCATTGGCATAATGGTCCATTTTTTACAATTAAATTAATCTATTTACTAACCCCAACTCACAAGAATCTCTTTTGGTTGTCTCAAGAGCTTTCACACTAACAATGGATACTGTTTTTCCTTTTATATTTTCTGACAAGTCATCAATCTTCATATTGAGTAGATATTTATATGATCATTCCTCTGTAATTTTCCCATTATTTAAACAGTTTATTTCAATTATGTATCCCTTATCCTATTGGTCTTTCACTTAGTTTCTCATTCAATTCTTTGTCCTTTGATTCAGAAAATTTCATGGTCACATCATTATTGCATTTCCCTCCCATTTTCATCTTCCTTTCCTGTAACACATGGCTTGATCTTTATCCTTCTATCCATTTGGATGGTAGATCTGCAATTTTTTATCCCAGTTCTTGCAACCTTTCACCTACTCTATCTAGGCTTTCTCTTCACCTCTAATTTTAATGACTTATAAATCCTTCGTTTTCGTTCTAGTTAAAGTTTGTTCTTTCTCTTTTTCCAGTTTCTTCATATCTGCATCTTACTAAATTTGAAGGTAACTTTAAAGTATGTACTATGTTATGATCAAAATCTGCTCCTGAAAATTTGTAAGAATTGATGCTGGCCTTCCTGAAGAATGTGTCTAATTGCTATAATACTATCTGACAGTATCTTCCTGTAGGTACCCATTAATAATTTGAAAAATGGTTATATGTATTTACATTTTATATCTGCCCATAAACTACTGCTTCCCCTGAAGACTACTTGCCTACTTGACTCCATCAATTTCATCTCCTCCTCCATTTACCATAATAGATCCTCTAATTACTCAGTATAAAGTAAACAACTTAAAAATACTCATTTGTGAACCTTTTTTAAAAATCTGGCATAGAAGAGAACAAGAAATTTTAAAATATTTTTCATTGGATTAGTTACTGCTATGAATATAAATAAGAGTGCTGTACATTTTTGAAAGCTGTCCTCCCTTGTTCCTGATAATTATAAAATAGACACACAAGTCATGCCACTGATTTTAGTGTTTATTTTTCTCAATAAACATCCATGCGATGACATGTATGCTAATTCTATTTAGCATCACACTGTAGTCACAAATATCAACAACAGTGACTACAGCATGAACATTTACAGGAGGGGATTAGGAATAAATGGGGATTTTTAATTTTGAAAGGATATACTGCTTTTGAATATAAACCAAAAATTATACTCTGTATTACATTCAAGGTGCCACCTTTTTAATGAGAAGCAAATCATCTCTATCAGAAGATTTGAGAGAATTATACCTGAGTAGGGTATAATTTAATAAAAACATACAATAATAAAGTAAAGGTTGATTCAGTGATTAATGTTAGAAGATAATGAATGATTATTAAAGGGAAAGAAGCAAAACCATTGGTTTAAATATGGAAATTAATTAGGGATGTTTGTCTTCAGGTATCAAACTACTATGAAATTTTTTGCTTGATAGCCTGTCAGGATTTATGTAAGTTAATATCATTTTTAACTTTATTGTATAAAATGATGAATCTAAAACAAAAATTTACTATGAAAATACAAAACTAAACTTTGTTCGATATGCAAGAGTGAAGGAAGGAACTTAAGTTACTTAGGCCATCAAAGGTAAAAAAAAAACAGTGTCTTAATTTTTGTAATACAGAGTCCCAATGTAAATGCTGAAACTTTGAACACAAATTAGGAAGAGAACAAACAATCAGCATATTACTGAGCTGATATGAAATCCATTATCGGGATCACAAAAATGTATTACATCATTACTTATGAAGTTCTGTGAGTCAGAGACAGCTTGCAGTATATGCTTATTCATAATGATGTTAAAATACTCAAAGATAAAGGTAATTCTCTTGAATCTGCATCAATTTTTAATTTGTAAAATATTAAGTTTACTCTTAGTAAAATCAGAGGAGTTAATTGAGTTATTAAACAATTTAAAAAAATGACATTGAATTGTATGTGCAAATTGAACAGCAATATTCTAGAAAATTTCATGACAGCTCATATTTAAACAACTCTAAAATAATGTGGTTTCTGTAGTTTAATTTAGTGAACAAGGCTTCAGCATTTTTGATCAACCAACTATTTTGATTTATTAATTGTTTTTAAGTGATTAGAAGGGTTAGGGGAAATTATTTCACATTTTGAAGGGACTGCCACTCAATTACACCAAATGACAGTCAGCAGATATCATGCATATGTTATTTATGGGATTTGTTCATACATAGCACCCGACATAAGTGTTTGGGGACACCACACCAATCTGTTATCTTGGGGAGTTAGGATTTTCAACTGGGAATCCTCCATCAGTCACCTTTTTGTTCCTATTGTGTGGAAGATAAGAAAGAGAGAAAAAATATGTTAGTATTAAAATTAAGAATTTTTGCAAGTTTATTTCTGTTAATACAACAATACATGAAATACTTAAGTTATTTGTAGTGATATACATATATTCTTAGGAGTTTGTAGAGATTATATATAAATAATGATTAAATTATTTGAACCACTAGATATTTAAAAAATGACATGACATAAACATTTAAAGGATTATAATGATTAAATTTGGGTTTAAAAAAAGTGAATCCTGAGAAGAATTTTCACAAATACCTTCAGGAAAATTTGACTGGCCATATATTTAAGTAACACGGAGTATCAAGTCAGCTTCCCAGAAAATAATTTGTCTTTAGATTGGGTCCCAATTATTGATTCAATTAAATATATTTGATTTACAAAAACGTAACATTTAACTCAAAGAATGATACTTTGGTAGCCTTGTGGATTTTGTTAGAGTCTCAGGAGTTGAGAGTATTAGAGTTGCAGAGCTTTCCTCAATTTACTTTGTTTTTAACTAAACTGATGTGCTAAAAATGTACTTCAGTGTTATTTCCTCTATCGCAATGCATACATTAAGGTTGCTTGCAATATTTTCTTTAAAATGAAGACATATCCTATTTCTTAAAAGTTCATATGGTAGAAATAATTATAAAGCTTGTAGCTGGAAATGAAAGGATTCAACTTTAACTTCTGGAAAATATGCATGACTTTTTTTTACAACAAACATCTCATGTTAACAGATGGATTGTTTTGAATGAGTTCTACATCCAAGAATATTTGGTAAATATCATTTCATATTAATATGAAATGGGCCGATCACATAATTTCATCTTGGGTAGACAGAGAATTGTGATTTTTCTACTGACATGTTTCTGCTTTCCAAATTATGTTCCCTAATTTTCTATTTTCATATATTATATACAATGAACTAATTTCTTTGATATTTCTACCACTTATCCATATTTTTTATATATAATTGAGGACATTTATTTAAACAGTTTTCAGAAAAAATAAAAGAAAATAAAGAGGGCATGAGGATACAAAAATCTCAAAGTATAAATACTAGGCTAACCAGCTACCATTCTAGTTCTAGCCAGCATCATAGACTAAAGATTGCTATAGACTGCACACTGCATAGGGAAAATCCGGAGTATAAATAGGCATAATTCAGAACTTCACTGACTCTGCACGCTGGTATTGGAAGTAGGGGAGGGGAATTATTTTTCAATTGCACAGATCTACTTGATTAAACATAAGCTCATTGCTCATCAGGCTGGTCAAGCACAGCTAAGAGTAGAGATCAGAGGAATCTTTTTTGGAATCATTTTTAGACCCGCAGGAGTCCCACTTGACTCTACAATGTCAACGGATGCTCGATCACTCTTCCAGGAGTTTTAGAAAGCCGAAGGCAGTGAGATGAGATAACACATAAATAATTCGACAGGGGAAGGAATTATTATAATTATTACAGAGTTTCAAGGTGACCGAATGGTTGCTTGAAGGAAGTTTCCAATATAGTAGTCCAGTCAATGGGTGAAATTCAGGATTTTGATTTACAACCGGCTGGGAGGTGTTCTTACTTGGAGGCAGTGATAAATCGAGCATGTATATAAACTTTTAAAGATGAAAAATGTTTGAGTTAACAAATGGTGAGGGTCCAAAGTTGGCAAAAACATATTTTTGGCTTCTGTTATCTACAGTTTGTTTTTTGAGAGATAAGCTCAAATACCTTTTTTTTAACCTTTTTAGTGCCAGCCCCTATCATCTGGTACATGCAAGAAATGCCAGGGCTTTTTCGTGGAATTTGTTGATTTACACATTTTACCATATATAATATCAATTTGTTGACATCATATTTTATTATTTACACTCCAAACACTTACACTTATAACAAAATTATTTATATTTTTCTCCTAAACAATAATAAAAAATTATTTATCAAACAAAAGATCGATCGGTTCAGGGCATTTTTGCCCATTCCCCTAGGGCTGATAGATCAGCTTTCTGGCACTAAAAGGGTTAAAAGAATCAATAAGACCTACAATTTGAGCCAAAGTATGATTAATTTGGTAGATTAGCTTATGCAAAAATGCTGAAAATCATAAAAAATGGCTGTTTTTTGCAATGTTAATAATTATTTCAAAAAACTTTTAAAAAATATTATTGTATTGGTTAATTTGTTGATGAGACACTTGAATTTGTTTATCCCAAAGTCCTTAATGTTTTTTGCTCTTACTTTTTTGAGTGAACATTCGAACTCTTATAAAAGCTTACTCTATTCACTCAGGCATACATTTTAATATTGTAATTGAATACAATAAAAAATGAATATTCAACCCATCATTTATAGCTTTAAAAATGTATGCATAGGTTACAGCGAGTTTGCATTATAATGCTTTTTGTCAGGTCTCATTATAGCAGACTTTGTAATTCAGAATCGAGAATTTAAACTTTAGAATGCCAATAGGTAACTCATACTTTTTATGCTAAACATTTTATTTTTACTCTAGGAGATTGCATGATTGAATAACTACATCACATTTCAGCATCCATCCAACTCATTTACTGTTCCATTTATCCCCCATAAGTGAATAAAAGAGAAAGGATGGAATTTTTTTCTGAATGTGAAAATAACTCAATGGGTGAAATCATATTTAGCCTATCGATTATGATTTGGCGAAGCAGCAAGCATGCCAATGGGAGGACAAACATGTAATCACTACGGATTAACTTGGAACTGCCTCGATATTATGTTTGTCCCGCAAGTCTCGCATACCCCTCTACTACAGAAACATTTGCGAGAAGTGTAAACCTACATCTATCCTCAGCTGCACTTGACCCGGCTGATGAGTGACCAAGCTTATGTTTGGAGTCAAGTAGGCCTGTGCTGTTGAAAAATACGTAATTCCCCTCCCCTACTTCTGACACCAGCATGCTGAGTTGGGGGAGTTCTGAACTACGTCGATTTACATTGCAGATTTTCCCTATGCAGTAGCTCAGTTGGGAGAAGACTCAGTAACACTGTGACAGTAAAGCCACAAGTATCATGTAAAGTGAGTACCATTCCCTGAGGGGTGGCGTAAAGCCTGACATGAGACATCGGACCAGCTGATTATATGCAAGAAGCTTATATCCAAGAACCATTATAATATTATGTTTGACAAATGAAATGAGCAAAAGTTTTGAGGTCCCCAATCCCAAGACAACAGGTAGGCTGGATTGACCAAACAAATAAAATGAATTAAAAAGGAGAACTGGCTGATTGCAACCTTTTTTGAGGTGACATATAGTATACAGTAGAAGTCCACTATAGCGAGTATGGCCTCAAACGAAAGCATCGCTATAGCGAGTGATCATTTTGAGTTGGTTGGTTCACTTGTTAAAACATAGGGAGTTCCACCGGTTATTACGAGTGGTCACCATCGCTATAGCAAGTAGATTTTGCTGTGGTTGCCACTCGGGTTGCACAAATCGCAGGATTCAAACACGCATTACATTGTCATGCCTCGCGAAACTACATTGTAATGAAGACTTTACAAGAGACTGTGGTGATTTTACGAGAGAAGACTTTGTAGTTTGGTGTCACAGGCTTTCCTGGGGAATGATTGAACAACTTATCTTGGAATCTGTGCACCAGTCTATCATTTCCTGGTGCTATTTCGTCCTTATAGCCGATCAATCGGAATAAAAGAACATGGAGCTGTGAGCTAGACTTGTAGACAATACAGGAAAAGCCCATTTGTCTGTGGCTACCTTAGCAGAACGGCCAATCTCTCGACCCTCCTCTTATTTATGGAATCATAATTGTTAACCGCAGGCCATACTTTATCTATGATTGTTCATGAAACGTAGCCAAAGATAATACCGATGCGTGATGTACATTAGATACGAGTGCATGACTTTTGGTGACAATATTTTAAAATCTTTTTGATGAAACGATCTATTTTCAATGCATTTGCGGATGGATTGATACAACTACTTCATGGCTCATTTTCGCCCACTTTAGGTGCCGTTATAAATGCCGAAAGGGGTGAATTTAAATCGGCTAATAACGAGAGATTTTTCATCATTTATCAGCTCTCGTTATTGCGGACTTCTACTGTACCGGAAATGGAAACAGTAGCCATCTTATATTAGCTACGAGAGGGCAATCCTCTCGAGTTTGAACGATCGACCGCACGCATTTTCCGCGAAACAAGAAGGACAGAGACTCACTTTGCCACCAGCTCCCAGGTCTCGTCGTCCAGGTCCTCCCTGTAGACTCGGAGGTGGACGGGGGCCAGCGACCCCCGCAGAATGTCGGCGATCGTGGGTTTCCGAGCCACCATGTTGGAGTTGAGGGAGGACGATGCATTGGAGGGCGGGGGCATGGGGGAGGCGGTGGCGGCCACGACCTCTGTGGCGGCGGCGTCTTCCTCCTTCGGGGGCGACGGGGCTTCCCCCGAGTCGTCGTCCTTTTCGCCGTTGGCCACGTCGGTGGCGGTGCCCCCCGGCGCCTCGCACTCCTCTGGGACGGGGGAGGGGGCAATCAGGGCCGACGCCACCGACGAGGGGAAGAACTGGTACCAGTACGTGTGGCCCTGTTTGTCCCTGCCCAGGGGCTGAGTGCGCAGCTCCCCCCCCGAGAGTTTGTTCACCTCCGCCTTGAAGCGTGCATTGAGGTCAAACTGCATTTCAAGCAGCATCTGCGAAAAAAGGAGAGGAGAATCGAGAGAAGTAATGAAAAAAAAGGTTTTAAGTTCACCTTTAGTTTTACAAACGAGACATGTGGTGCAAGTAGTTCCTCATAGTACGACCGATATCCAGCCCGAAGGCCTGTCGTTAATTAACCATGGTCATGATATGGACTTGTTGCCGACAGAAAAATCCATTTGGCTTTTCGTTGGCATTCATTTCAAATTCGGCTTTGACTCATAACGACACTGGGATGAATATGTTTCATAGCAAGGTAATCATTCACAACTGATAAAGAAAAAAGGGAGAAAAATTTATAAAGAAAATACTATCGCTGGGTGTAATATTTATACATTTATGGCGCACTCATTTCGAGAAATGCCACGGAATGTACGGCACAGACTTTTTACATGCTGGGATGATGGTGGGATTAATAATATTAAACAGACATTGGGTGAAGTAGTCCATTATTAAGAGAAGAACGGACATTTTAAATGATTGGCAACTGATGTAACTAATCTACTAACAAAGAACTGACACCAATCTGACTGGGATTTTTGAACACAGTAGAAAAAATACAAAGGTACTGCTGAGAAGTATTGTAGTAAAAATATGAGTCAGAATCTAGAAAACCGTAATAGATAGGGATAGTTTTAAATAAGCAATGAAGGAGGAGGCCTACCAACTTTGATGAATTCTTAGTAAAAAATTGCACACATGTACTGGGTAAAAGGAGTGAAACGATTAACTTTAAGTCTGGAAATCGTCCAGGCATCATACTAATGGATTTTTAATGCTTCCTAAAGATTATTACTCACTAATTTTTCATGCATCGTCACTCCTCTATCTTATTTATTCACCATATTTCCCGGCCTATAGGATGCACCGGTTCATAAGACGCTCTGTGATTTTTCCGACTGGATTTTAAGAGCATATGATAACCTCAACATTTTATAATGTGCAATTTTTACATTCCAAAATAATGACCACCTATATTAAAGGTTGCTCATTTTGGAAAAGGTCGGGTAGAGGAAATTTTTTTTTTCCTGCGATGAAATTATTTTAATTTGAGTATCGCTATTCCTGATGATGGAAAAAGTATTTACCCCCCAGCCCATAAGTTGCAGGCCGATTTCTGATCAAATTTTAGAGTTAAAAAAGAAAATATTAATAGGCCAGGAAATACAGCACTCTTCTATTCCTACCTTATTTACAACTACATAGCTTCAAACCTAACTTTATCTCATTTTCGTACTTATGCTTCTGTGTTTGATAATGGAAAAATCTACATACATTACAACTTTCAGACAAACCATGTTTCCTCAAACTCACATACTACTTTATGAAAATGAAGGCAATGGCTCTGGTGATGAAGATTACTTGGCTCTGAATTTTGCTTAATTTTTGAGAGGGATCCTGGCATCTTTTATCACATGACCTGCCATTTAAGCATTGAAGAGAATGTGCCATATTACTGGCAGGTGCACAAAATTTACTAAATTCATGAAAGAAAAAATAAAATTATTTTTTAATACATGCTTTTCTAGAAAAAGAAATAAAAACAAAAAAGGAAAAAATGCACTAAACAAAAAATGTATTAATTTACTTTCATAATTCTTTTGAACATAATTATAAATCTTCACGACTGCAGTCATGGAAGAAAAAATATTTTGTCAGAATGTCCTGTGTACAACTATAAATTAATTAAGCTCTTTTGTATAATATTCAGTACTGTACCACCAGGGGCTTAGATTTTTACTAGGGCTCAAAACTAGTATAATAATTCTAGGAGAAATTGGCTTATTAATAATGACAAAGAAAAGTGTGGGCACTTATACTTTTAATACATTATAATGAATTTTAGGAGCGCCCACACTTTTTGTAATTTCTAATAAATCAATTTTTCCTAGAATTATTATACTAAAGAGATTAATTAATTTACATTTGCGCATGGCAAATTCTGAAAGAAAAATTTTGTCTTCGATGACTGCAGTCATGAAGATATATAATTTATAATTATGTTCAAAAGAAGTGTGAAAGTAAATTATTATTTTCTTGTTTAGTGCATTTTTTTGCATCTTTGTCTTTATTATTATTTTTTATAAAAGTGGGTTTTTAAAAAATTTTTATTTTATTTTTTTACTTTTTAGTAATAAACAAATTTCAATAAATATTGGATTTATCATTACTATTTGAAACAAGCATATTCTGAAAAAAATCTAAATTGAATATATTAGTTAGTATTGAGTAAATATGGTTATAAAATATATATCGAGATCTTTCTATGTATATTCATATTTCTGTACATACATGGACATACATGATATTTCGGTATATATCAGGAAATATATCAATATATCGAAATATATTGAGATGTATACATGTGTACAACCCATATCTATCTATTATATATATGTACCAGAACCCCCACAACATAATGTGCATTTGAACCACCCACCATATGTACCACGCATGTGTAGTTCTCTCTATAGGAAATCATACTCGGCTCTACTCTGTGGAACTCCTTCATGATGGATAGGATAAATGAAACTTTGCAATTCCA
>WURS02000019.1:1851692-1879141 GCA_011762765.2 Rhinocypha anisoptera
TGATGGTGCAGATATGACCACTCGTAATAACCGGTGGAACTCCCTATGTTTTAACACGTGGACCAACCAACGCAAAGCTATCACTCGCTATGGCAATACTCTCGTTATAAGCCATCCTCGCTATAGCGGACTTCTACTGTAGTTAAGAAAAAAGTTGCCAAATACTAATACTACCTTTTCATTAAATATAATGGAAAAAGTACGGCTGTGAAGATTTTTCACCCGTTTCACCACTTTTTCATTACTCATATTGTGCTCTTAACACCAAGGTCCACCAATATTAAGGGAAATATCATGCATAGAAACGATTCTCATATGAGTATATGCACAAAGACATTTATATACATATAATGTGAGAATAAAAATCTATTATATGATAAAAATATGTAAAAAAATATGCTCACGTGGCATTTGGGTCATACTCGGCCCATATTCGAACAAACTCATCTAAATGATGAGCACCTAAGATGGACGAATCCCGAGTCAGGTAGTCAAAATTGTCCATAATGACGGCAACGAACAAGTTTAACATCTGAAATTTGAAAGATAATTATAACAACTGAATTGATATAATAGTTGTAGGATATACCCATCAGGACAAGAATGACAATATTTTCAAATGACTGTACCATCCACACTATTTATCAGAGCACAGTTAAAATGAGTTGCTCTGTACATGTAGCTTATATAAATTGATATATATTGGAAAAGCTTTGGAAAATTTTTTTTGAGGCAGTGAATTATAACAACCAATATTGCTTCTGAAGATTGATTTCTGACATGTTTAAGAAAAAGAAAAGTTCACATGCCATTATATTTATTCTTTTCTTTCTTTTGATTAAAAAATGCATTAACTGTGCAGTATGAATTGAACAATAATATGTAAGATTGTTCTTCAAGACATTACCTTTCAATGAATTAAGTTTCATTAAAATTTTTAAAAAGTATCTTTGAAAAAGCATCAGCTGGCTCTATAAGCATATACATTAAATTATTATTAGAAGCTGAATGGTTAACCTCATATTTCATACTTTATATTACTTTATGAAGATAAATTTGCATAAATTACTGCTTTGTGTGATTCAGCGTGCTATATATTTTTAATTGCATGGTGAAGGTGCATATTATACAAACACACAAATATTATCATTTCATTTTATGTGATTGAAATTGTCAGAAATTTGAAAATGGAATGAATGCTCCTTTGTAAGCCCGTTCTTCTGACTCATGTACACATCGGCTCCATGGACACTGTTTTTGAATTTCAGACAATTAAAAATGTTTACCATTGAATAAAATTCAAAAAGAGTCATTCACAGAGCCAATTGAAATCTTCCTTGAATTTTTGGATGCAAGAATTTGTGCTTTCTCTGGTATAAGCAGTACTCAAAATTGTACTGAAATACTTCGAAGAGGGAGAAAAAAATTAAAAAAAAATAATAACAAAACATTTCTGCAAATATTTATCTGTGATTTTTTTATGTGCGTTTGAGTGCTGCTCTGGGTGCCTTTTTGTTTTTTTTTTTCAAATGGTATATATATATATATATTTTTTTTTCTTCCTGCATAAAAAAACAAAACTATCAATCCAACTTTTAATCTAAGTAAATCTTTACCAAAAATGAGCAAAAGAAGATGAAAGACACAAAGTAGGCATAGGCAAGATTGGATCCACAAGCTTCCCCTTCCGGTTTCCGTGCACGGGGGTCGCATCGCCTTCCCTTTATACAAGAGAGCATAATGGAAGGCCATGCTTCCCCCGTCGCACACCTATATTGAGGATGAAAAGAAGACAATGAGAAATTAGTCACAACAGTCAAAAACACAAGTCTCTCTCATAATATTCATCCTACCCTATGACTAAATCTACAAGTATCTAGATATTCTAGAGAAGAAAAAAAAACAAAACAAATCACTTCACAAAAACACCATGACATGTTTAAATCAATTCATCTATTCTAATGACATTATGTTACTCTACGTTCAAGGTTGGCATCTTTCATAGAATTTGGAAAACCTGGAGCCATAATGAGTCACAGTTTGGTCAACCAATGGTCAATGAGTAATTAGAAAACTTCAGTTAGTAAAGAGGTGAGGGGAAATGACTGAAAAACAAACAGTAACTCAACCCTTAATCTGTGATGTAGAATATTTGTAACATAATTATGGACATTATGTCTAGGGGACCACCATTTTATTATAGATTCTATTTTATGAAAAACATTTTTAATTGTTATATTAATATTTATGATCATTAAACACATATACTTGAAAATTGGTAACTTTCTAGTTTTCTAAACAGTGTCTTCCCAACACAACAGGTGATTAAATATAAAGTCAAGACAAAAATAACCACAAAAAATCTGATTTGTAACAAAATAGTATTTATTCCAAATTTAGGAACATACTTTCAATAGAAATCTTTAAATTTATATAATAATAATGTGCAATATCATGGAAAATTGAATCTAATGACTTCATTATTACAATATTTGTGTAAAAATTCAACGATTCAGATTGGTTTTTTTGAACTCAGTGATGTGAGGGTTCTAGCAGATGGCTTCACAGATTTATATCCGTATCAATATTTACTAAAACATATAGTGGTTTTGAAGAATGTAAAGCGAGACTTTTAGGATCTGTCATTCAATTTTAGAAGGTGCACACAAAGTAGGAACCATAGTTCTTAAAATATAGGTCAGTGAAATTGTAACATTTTTAATATCCCGAGATCTCTCAGACTGCATGTCACTGGTTAAGGGTTAACAACATCGGGTATGAATGCAATAGAACTTATGGATATCCATAATAAAAGCGACTGTGATTAATTTCCACAATTTAATTATTTGGCATTAAGAAAGCATTATTATTATTACTAGCAATATGAATTTAATAATATTATGTAACACAGTATTTCAATGAATTTTCTCTTACATATATTTTCTTAAACTGAGGAAAAAGAGAGAGAGGCATGAACTTATTGCAAACTTTTACAAGTTTCCTTTCATACATATGTTTAGTGCATCTCTCTATCTCTATCAAATCTCAGATATCACCAGAACACTATAATTTACTGTTCAGGCTTCAGGTAAAACTAGAAATGGTGGCAACCCTGTCTATAATCATCTTACTGAATACTGCATACAGATGCTGTCTAGTATGAGAGAAGTAATATAAGAATCAGATGTTCTAACATAATCTTACCCAAAAACTTACCTGAATAATAACATTAGACCCTGAACAAAACTTCTAAAATTGTTATGCCTAGTTATTGATGTTTCAGGATCCAGATCAATATTACCAAAAACCTGAAATAACAATACAGAATCATCAGTCACAATCCATCACCATATGAATAAAAAAAATAGAGTCCATGATTAAAAATGATAGTGAAATCACAACTTCGAATGTATACACTAACCAAAGAAAATAACAAAATGCACTACAAAACCACCTTACATAATATTTCAAAGGTGTTACTCTTGAAATTTCATGCGAAAGATTTTAAAACTATACATTCCCAATTATTAAATCCTTAGAATATAAAAAAATATTCAATAAGACTTTAACAAGGACAGACCCACTCAATTTATATAAACATTTAAAATGAGTGAAAATATGAATTTAAAAGACTGATCTAAAATCTAAGCATTCAGAAAAGCTGGAATGGCCTTTTATAATAATGAAATATGCAATTAAATTCCATTAAAATAAAAACTAAAATAAAAACTTTTATGAGTGAATCATGATCCATAATCTAATGTTAAAATAAACATTGAAATAAGAACAACTTTGAAACTCCACACAAAATATATTTATTGCTTATGACTTAGGTTGATGCAAGTTAATTTGGTAAAATTTTAAATCATGATAAGAATCATGATGGGATAATTATCAATAATTAAAGATGACTAGGAATTTTATAGGAAAATGGCAAAGGGTTGTATTCCTTACTGAATGCTTATCAAAATCAAATGAAAGTAATGTGATTCTAGTGAAAGACAGGGCCATACATAAAAATGGGATGGCAGATGGATCACTTCAGTTATCAAGGTAGTATTTTGGAAAAAACTATGTTGGTGAATTAATTTTGGCATTGGCTAGGAAGGTTGTACACCTCAGCAAAATTGAAAACTGCTACAGTGTCTAAATCGGTGGAGAACCTCTTGGGAAAAGAGGTAGTTTGTGCAGTGATTTGTTTCCTTCATTTGAAGGGGAGAAGTATGATGGAGATCCATTCTTAGCTAGATGCTTTTTATGGCAATATTGCCACAGTGCATAACACCATAGTTAAATGGTAAAGATGCTTCCAGTGTGGAAGAATGAAGCTTGATTGAGCTGAGTGATTGGCCATCTCTCAGTGAGGAGCTATAATTTTTGGCATGAAAAGAGGACTTTGGGCTCATAGATTGAAAAATCACACTTGACACCACAGGATGACCATAAAATATGAGTTGGTTTCGTAACATTCCCCATGATGTCCCATATGTAACAAAAGTTGGAGCACATAAGATTTGACAATTGCTCATGGCCATGTAGAAACAGCTCTGAAAGTAATCAGTTGTAGAGTGGTCGTACTTGTGCCAAATCAACACAGATGATGAATAGACAGTAACCATGGATGAGTGCTGGAGTACCATTATAACCTAATGGCAAAATAACTGTTACAGTTGAAGCCTAGACTTTGTAGAATTTTATTATGAAAGGAAATTTATTTCTGACTAGTTTTGCTGTGTTATAGCATATTCAGGGTGCTTCACCCTAAGGATTATGATGCAATTGTTGGTGTGGAATGATTCTTGAGCAATCAATATGAGGCATTCTACAACAATGGTTTCCACCAGCCCATACATAAGTGACAGAAGTTCATCCACAGAGTTATAATAATAGGTAAAGTGAATTTTGGTTCATGCACATATGTGCAATCATTGGTCATGTGACTTATGGCAAGATGACATTCCTCTCATGTTTACACCTTTTGTTTATTTATCTATATTAAAAGTTCCATAAGAGTAAATTGCTAAGTGAGTAATCTTTTCAGGGAATAACTTAATCCTAATCCAATAACAGGACCATCACATACACATTTAAATTGAATTTTAATTTTTTGTAGTTATTTTCATGTTTTTATTTGATTGTAATAATATTGTCGTCATGAACATGGGTAAGACTTTATTGTCACAATGTTTTCTGAAGTTCTGTGGTACTTTTCAAATGGAAAATTTGTGGTTTCCCTGTTTGCATATAAAATCCTGTGCTCCTTAAAATTTGAATTTGCAATTACAGTGTACGGCATAAGTGTATAAAGGTTTGGCATGTAGTATGAAATTTATGTTTAAACCAATCGTGTGCCACCGTGGAATAGTCACGTGGTTTCAATGATGGAACAGCTTTATCTCAACTGTGCAGCCATGAGGCTAACTCTACCCATTATAACTCTTATGAGTTCATCACGCTGTGTGATAATTTTATAGAGAAGTAGCAACCCACCAAACAAGACTTTTAACTAACAGTATCTTTCTACATGTCAATGACACAGATACCATATACCTTCCACTAATCAAATTCTTCAATGGATTGCACAAGGATCTTTCTCATTATCAATATGCTTATGGTAGTTACCAAATACAAAATAAAGCGATAAAGATGGTCCAAATACTGGAATAGGGTAAAGTCTTTAAATATTTAATGCCTTTGATGAAATTGATCAGTATAAATTAATGATTAGAATAATTAATATGTTCTTACCTGCATGCCGATAATGGCATAAATGAAGAACAGCATTGCTATGAGCAAGCAAACATAAGGCAAAGCCTGTGAATAAGAATATTTCAATTAGTTACGGTAATGAATAGCCAAAATATGTGGTAGAAATTGACATTTAATATTTTTTAAATCATTGCTTTAGCAAAGGACAGTAGTAGTACCTATAGCCATGTTAATATATAGAGGTTGTAAATTTGAACATAACTTACCTTGAAAGACTGCACAAATGTCCATAGTAAGATTCTTATCGTATAACCTTGCCGTAGCAATTTTATCAAGCGAGCTGCCCTGAACAGGCGTAAAAAACCAACATTGATGAAGTTTTCCTGTAATCATTGAAGAATGATATCAGCATATGCACATAACAAGGAAACTAAATAATTTATTGAAATTATGAAACAAATGACAATAACCAAATTATCGTTGTCTTATTTTATTTATGCTAAAGGAAAAATGTTATTATCTGTTTGTGTTGAAAAGGAATCACATCAAATATATGGGTCCATATTCATGTATTTTTATGCAACAGCAATGAAATTGTTAAAGTAATAATTTAAAAATGTAACATGGTTGATAATGAAAGATAATCTTGATTGAATGTGTATACAAAAGTAATGTCAAATGTCCTTCATTCTCTTGGCTTATTCATTTTTAAAATGTGAATTATTATTTGACTTAAAAGTATTGTTGGCAGTAGGTTAATACATATGATTGGCCCCAAATGAGAAACAATTTTCAAATCAAACTTGACAGTGTGTCTATGCATACTGTAAGATAAGAATAAATGGAGGCATTCATCTGTTAACTGTTCCAGATATTTTAAAAATTCCTTTACAAATAATACAGCCCCATTCAAATTTAAGAAAAGCTTAGAAATACTATATTTAAGTCATACAGTATTTCTAAACAAAAGTATGGAATGAGTTTCTGAATTGGTCACAGAAGTAAGTTAATAACACAAGAATGTAAAAGTATATTTGTTGAATATATATTTAAGTAATAATTTATATTTTAACATAACTTTGATCAAATCTAATATTAGGTAATTTCCAATGCATTTTTGACTGTGATGGTATGTGCAGTTATGTATAAAGAGTGTACTTATTTTTTGCTCCTTCCTGTACTCATGCAAATAGTTGCACTCATGCTAGTACATGATATTCTTACACTGGTTATATACAAAGTAATTTGTACACTATTTGCACATTTAAATTTTAGGTGTGAGTTCTTCATGTATGAAATGATATTTTGATTTAATTTTGGATGTTAGCATTAAATAACTGTATGCAAGCATTTTCAATTACCTTTACTCTAAAAAAAAATAAGAATGAAAAAGGTTTTGCAAATAACCACATAAAAATCAGCTTGGATGATAAATATGAATATTATATTCCTCTTTTTCTCCAAAATCCTTTCCTTGAAACACTATAATAAGGAATATTAATTGTATATTCCAATTGATTAACATAAAATGCATGTAACTGAAGTGTTATTTACTTACCCCAAATTCAACCACTAAGGCATCCACTATGCTTCCAATAACAGTTATAAAATCAAATGTATTCCAGGGATCCTTGAAGAAGTTCTTTTGAACAATTGGAAAAAATGAGAAGAATAGTACACATTAATAAAGTCAACCAATTGAGAATAAAGCAGTTGCTTTTCTCTAGCAGTACTGATTTCTGCCTCAAAATTTATATGTATGTTAATGAAAGAGAAAACATTATTACAGGCTTTCTTTAGTGAATTTAAGGAAAAATGAAATGATTCTTACAATGAAATGTTCAATAAGTTACAATTTAACTTCTAAAATTGATTTATCTAATTTCATAATATTTATTTTTCAGCTTAAGTAAGACTAAAATTACTTCTATGGGTTTGGTACTACTCTAACATGATGCCATACAGAGGGGACGTGCACTGATTTACCATTGATAATGCAAAACGCATATTTGAAAGCAGGCCATATCATTTGGAAATACATTTTATAACTTCACTGCTAATGTTATCCATTCTTGGCCATTTACAGAGCTTTCACCTGATCTAAAAATAAATTCAGAAGACTAAGAATGTAATATCTTTAGTTAAGAACACTTGACAATGTCATCTTGTCACTGTCAATTTAAAATGAATATATAGATATATAATATATATAGATGTATATATATTTATATATAGATAATGATGGGAAAAGTAAAGTTTTGGGTTGGGTTTCTGAAGTGGAAATATGGTTTGTTAGGTGTAAGGAGTGAGGTCGAAGACTTTATGTAGGGAATGAAGGTTTGCAGGTTTGGGAGCATTTAGTACAGTGGACTTAGTGGATGAGTACAGGAAAATTCAAGGTGAAATACGCTAAAAAATTACTATGAAGATACAAGCATACGCAAAGAAAAAATTGTAAAAAGATTACACTACTTATTATGGCAGTTATACACTATAATACTTAACGCCAGAGCTGACATGCAAGCTGTTAAAGATATAATTCAATCCAAGCATGGCGATCTTATAGTGGCAAAGGCCACTGGAGGCAATAAGATACAAAACGACATTACGTAGGCTAAGCTACAATACAACCCCTTTACCCTACATGATTAAACGGGTTCACCATCTAGAGCATGATAAACAAACATACTGACGAAATAGTAATACACAGATAACCTCAGCTATGAGTCAGCTAATATTCATCGTCTCATACGTAGAGATGCAGTACTGGATTATATAATGAAGGAGAAGAAAGGTTTTTTTATATGGACAGTTCATGATAGAGGTTTGCAAATAGGTTGAGGAAAAATTCCTCAGGGAAATAAAAATGGAAAGGTCTTTGTTTATTCATAGAACTAAACTGTCACTTTTAATATGAGAGAAAGTAGCTTTCCCTTTTGGCTTTTAGTAGCGTACGAACAAAAAAGAAAGTAAGAGCTTTGATTATTTAACTTTTCATACCACACATTTCAAAGCGCCGTGGATGGAGGCCGCAAAAGCAGAAAAAAATGGAAGGTAGAAAAAGAAGGGATGTTGACTTGGAGAAGTTCATTAATTTGTCCCCACATTTAAATATTTAATATTTACATAACATAAAAACTAATACAGTAGCTGGGAATATCACCAATAAATAATTAGCAAGCAAAAATTACATTTATATTTTTCAGCTAAGAAAATAATTTACTTCTAGTTATTAAATGAGCTTGAGAGTGAATTTTCCACTCCATTTATGCACTTCAAACAATTAATTTAAATTTCCTGTGATGAGGAACAATTAGTTCCTAATTTAATTTTTCAGGAAAATTGTGATTTTTTCCTGTCATACTGTGTATTTTTCATGAAGAACAACTCACCCTGCATCTTAAATTGGTTAGCAGAAAAAATGGGGACAAGCTAAAACAATTAATTACTGAGGAGTTTAGGTACCTCAAAAGAAATGATATGAAAATTAGACCTAGTTATTTTATGTCTGTTTCATGCAAAGCACTATTAGTTATATTTTAAGAACAAATATGTATATAACATATTTATGTAAATTTAATTGATTACTAAAATGGCATAAAGGAGTTTCAAAGTGAAACATTATTTCTGCAGAATGCTGTTTATAAAAGTCTAAGAACAACATATTTATTACCAAAAATTATTTGAGAGTCTTGTAGACATAACAAGACTGTACTTGTCATTTTAAAGGAGGAGATGCTTTTAAAGTAACAATAGTAACTAGTTATATATACACTTAATATTAATGCTGAGCACTATATGTTTCTGATTTTTACATTATTTCGTGAGTCTTCAAAACTCTCAACATAATGTTACAGAAAAAAACCTCAAGTCAGAAAACAATTTCATGCAATTTTTTTCCTTTACAATCATGGTCTATTTAATTTTATAATGTATAAGTATTGTAATTATTTTGTTAGTGTATTTTCTTTGAACTGAGATAAATTTCTTAGGCATAAAAACTGTATTTAAGTATCAGTAATGAATTGCTCAGTAAAAGTAGTTTCATGACTGAGGTTTTTGACTGTAAGCAAATAAACATCAGGAAAGGAAAAAATTAAGCTGAATGACAGTGATGTAATCTGGATGTTGATCAAACTCTTGAATAGCCTGACTACATAATTCAACTTCAGTGGTATAGCAATGGATAAAACCAAATGCAATTGTAACCAACAAAGCTATATAAACTTGGTGATATAGCACTGAGTCCATATTTATAAAGTAAAGTAGAATTATTATATAAAAAGTTGTTGCCAATAAATAATTGTTAATGATAAAATTAAGTCATCAGTGTCAATACAACAAATACTTAATTTTTAGTTCAGCAGTTGTAAACCTCTTTCACATCTGTCAGGAAATCACAATAAAAAATGAATGAAATGCATACCACTAATATTGAGTCATGTTTATGGACCTTATGGATATCAAAAATATGTGATAATGAAGAGATAATGTGAAATCACCTTAAATCCAAATGCCAGGAGTTTTAGCACGCATTCAAGAAGGAAGAACATGGTGAAGATGGAATTCATAATGGTGAGGATATCTAATAGGAGTGTAGAGGCATCATGGTACTGTTGAATGTGGGAAGTATTCAGTCATTTGTTTTTAAATAAATTTCCCCCGCAGCAGTCACAGTTGAGCCGGTACCATTTCAGCCATTGTATTATTTATTATGGGCATATATTTTCATTTGTTTCGGCGATGAAATGATAGAAAAATTTCATATTTTTGGTACATCCAGGTTGAAGATGTTTTGCAAATGGAGAAAAAAGAAGAAAAGAAATCATGGCTAAAAAGGGGGCTTAATACTTGGTATTTTAACTTTGGGCTACACAGTCTCTTCATACAATAGAGTAGTGATAGTTATATGAGTTACGTAAATGTTTCACCTAAATATATGTCTAAAAGATTAACCCGATAAATGTTTAACTAAACAAAGGCATTTATTCAATGATCTGAGTATTCCACTAAGAATTCTGAGGTGAAGTTTGCTCAACAATTTTTAACAAATTTTAATGAAGTGCAACTGTTTTAAGAGTGAAGAACTAAAATGTGTCAAGTTGATGTAATTCTAATAAGATCATATTGATTAAAAACAGTAATGATCAACAAAGTGCACTACAGCATGATTATTATGCATTAATGACTCCAGGAGATTGCATTGTTGGAAAAGATTCAAAGATGTACTACAAAATAGCAAGTGGTGCATCAAATCTACAACTTTTTTTTAGTCTCACTATCACAACTCTAGTGTATTAAGGTGAAGGTAACAATGAATAAATGGCATCAAGAAGATAAGAATTTATGACAAAAATACATTATGTTAAACAGAAGCTTCTACAAAAGATCAATATTAAGCTGTGAGAAAAGATACATCAAGATCTTCACTTCAATATATTTTAAAGATGTAAAGCTGAAGAAAAATGAAATCTCATTCGGGCTACTTTGACTTATTTTTTCAAATAAATATTTAAAATTGCCTTTGCAAAAAGGTTAAAATGACATCCTATTTTCAGCATAGGGTAGGCCAAGACTTGAGAAGTTTCACTAAGAATGATTTTCCATCATAGACCTCCAACCTTTAGACATCTAAGCAAATAATATGGAAATTCGAAATTGAATGAGAATTCATGTATGGCAACTTCAATGCACCTACTGAGGATTAATGTGAAAAAGAAATGGATTAGAAATGTGGTTGATAATATTAACACTTTCAAGGTATATTTTAAACGGCTCTTGTGCTCAAACCATTGGAATGATCTAGATTTTCAAAATTTATTGTTACTTGAAAGATTTTAATTTTTAAATATTAGGAGATAGACATGTTTCGATTGAAAAAACATGTAAGTACTATAACTATGACAGAAAGGTATGTCTCAAATTATTGCAAATATGAGCTTATAATGAATGTTTAAAGAAGTTAAACCATTAAAATTTAGTCACGTTTTCTGTCTTTACTATTTGCTGCATATTTCACTTGAATATATATTGTCATCAAAAGGAGAGGACTCAAAATTTTTTTTATTTTAACTGCTCATGACTGGACTTGACATTATTAAGGATAGAAAAGTTGAAATTGTATTACTTCAAATTATGTTTATTTCTTGAGCAAGAATGAATTAGAGATAAATGCTAATTTAATGGAATAAATTTGCCAAAAACATATTCACTTATGACAACATTAATATGTATTTAGTTTTTTTTTCAGAAAAAAGAACTGAGGTACTTATTGTACATACATATGCATTATACATACATACATACATACATTAATTATGAAACAAACTAATGTTCGCCAGTAATAACAATGAAGTTCATTCATTTTTCTTTCTGATTATCTTTCATACCTCATCCCCGAAAATATACCTTAGGAAAATGAAAAGTCTGGAGTTTATAAAAACAGGGACAAGAGAACCATTTTTGGCACACATAGTGTAGCATCTGAGCAATTAGTTGTCTCACATTGAATGTGGATAGAACTAACTGGAGGATTATACTACAGGCATGGCAAACATAGATGCGATAATGGCTGTAATGGAAAAAGGATAATTATATCAGCTGAATTTCTCTCAGGAATGTTGAATAGAATGGATCAGTTAAATGTGAGAACTCTGGTGTTGATTCTGAAAGGGCAATACATATTTGAATAAGGAAAATTTGTGGTCTGGATATAGAGGGTTAACCATACAATATATTTGCGTCTTCTTAATGATCCCAATCTAATTATTGTCACCACTTAAATTTTTCTGTTGGGGTGGGAGTTTTGGGCAGACGTAATTATGGTGAACAGTTGATCAAGGACAGGTTTTAACAACAATGGCAAAGGAAGTAAATAATGCATTTAATTAGGCATTACTATTTCTGTAAAAATTAAAATCAACCAATTAAACCATTTCAAATAAGCTTTAAGGCATACTACTCGGTTATAAAAGTAATTCAATGTTGTAACACTTCATTCTTATTAGATGACCTGAATACTCTCTTTCTTATAGTTACTTGCTTAAAAATTTGTTGGAGATGGCATCCAGCTAATGTTACAAAGTTTTCACACTTTTAAATCCTAAAATGGCTTTTTATAACCGAGCTTTATTCATACCATAAGGGAGGGGTAAAAATTGTTACATTCAATCATCCACTCACATAAATATCACTTCCAATGGACAACAAGTATGTAAAATTGAAAGCCAATCACATGCGCAAACAATAAATGATGGCCCATTCAAAACAGTGACAAACATTGTTGTGGCATAAAGCAATAGCTGGACAGCATGTGAAAGCATTTTTAACTGGAATAAGAATTGATCAAATGATGGGTGATTCCATGAAATACCAACTTTTTTACCTGCCAGGATGTCTGGCTGAGAGGCAGGAGAGACATTCAGGAACAACCAAAATCTTCAACGCAGGACCAATTCTTAGTAACTACTGTAATTTAGTAATGTAAGATCCAACAACAATAGGATTTTTTTACATTCAAAATAAGTGCATCTGATAAAGATTGATATTCAAGAATAGGCAAGCCAGTCAACTCTATTAATAAATCAAACCTATCTAATATGCCATACAGTAGCTTGCAAGAAGAGCTATTCTAATGGAATGACTGCATTTGTGAACCCATTTAGCATGCTTAAGCAAGTATTACTTTGCTCACCTATTCCGTGAAACTATTTCACGTAAAAGTGAGATAAAGATGCACTACTAAGTGACTAGGTCAAAAGGCATAAAGGTGTTTACAGGTTTAAGGTTGGTCTTCTGTATGTCTGAAGTTTAGGCAACTTAGTCACTACAAACATATTTGGCTGGCAAGTTTGATGTGTTTTAAATAAATAGGGAATGATGACAAGGGAGTTTGACACCAACTGTGCTGATATTAATGTGTTAAGCATATTTAATCCTGAAAACTAGTATGATCCAGAAATAAATATTATGAAGTATGTTCAACATCATTTATGCCAGGTACATAACAGAAAAAATAGCTAATTATGACAAAAATATACCAAAAGGCAATGATATGATCTACTTAATATAAAAAAAAAGTTAAGGGACAGCAACCATCTGTAAGGAAGCATGGAAATTAGTAGGCCAACAAAATATCGATTCTAAGAGACTAAACAGTACAGATATAGCAAACTTTATCAAACAAAAATATTAACCAAATTGGAGATAATACAGTTTTACAGTTTATGTTCTCAGGTATCTTACAATGCTTAACAGACCAACTTTAAATTTACAATAACAGCACAGTTGGCTGCCAACAGATATAGGGGACAAAAAATGATCCAATTCATAAAAAATGGCATTACCAAGCAGAAAATTCGGATAGAATCACAGAGAGATTGTGATTCCATTTATTCGAGTCATGTATGGCATCATCTAAGAAGGTATAATAACATAAGTTTTATGAAAAAATTAAAACAAAGATAACCAAGAGACTTTTTTCTATATTTCAAATAGATGAGGTTTTACTATGAGATGTACACCTTCATAGCAAATTAACAAAATGGCTGCATAAAATAATGAATGGACACTGTTAAAATTAAATGTAATTAAAAGAAATAATATGTAAATAATCTTAAATATTTAGGCTTAACATATATTTGCTTTTTGTCGTGGATATATAAATCCTCTATGCAGAAAAAATTGAATTTGCTCTTATTTCAAAAAACTGTTTCTATATTTACTGTAACATATTAGCAGCAACTTTTAGTTTAATAACTATCTACTTAATAAGTTTTTATTTATGAACTATAAGCAATAAAATCAGTGTTAAGAATTTTCAAATTTTGCTTTAGATCATATGAATGACAATGTAACATAAGAAAATAAAATATATAAGATATGGCAAAATATATTAAAGATTATTTTGATAATTTAACAGATTTTGATAACATTTATTAAGTAGGCTGCAAATTTTTACACTATTCTTTTTTCATTTTTCACACTGCTAATGACTAAAAAAAATGAACAAAAAGAAAGGATTAAAATTGTACAGAAGAAATTTGGTAATACTCAATGAAAACTTTAGGTGCAAATTCAACTTATCTTCTCCCTATGTATGCTCTAATAATCATGAAAATAGTACATATAGATGATAAGGCATTGAATTCAAAAGGAATTTTGCCATATAGTCTCTGGTCTCTACGGAAGAAAGGGCGCCTCTTACCCTGACTCCAAATGCCACCACCTTGAGAATACATTCAATGGTAAACAGTGCTGTGAAGGCAGTATTCATATAATGCAGCGTCTCCTTGTACAATTTGCTTTGGTTGTAAAACTAGAAGGAGGGCAGGGAGATAAAGAAAAGAAGGGAAGCACAAAGAAGAACACAGACAAAACAAATGAGTACCTCAACTTTTTTTCAGAGTTCATAAAAATAATCACAACGAGACAATTGCAAAGTCTCATCAACCTCAATTCAACATAGTCACACAAAAAAATCAACATCAAAAATCTATCATTCAAATATAGGCATGATGCAACAAACAACAATATCAATTGTTCAAGAAAGATATGTAACGTTTCTTTTTGGACACAGAGACAATGCCACATGGAATCCTTGAATAAGCACGTAATTAGCAGACAAGGCAAAAATAAAGGTATTAGCAAGGATTGAAAAAACATGAAAATTATAAAATAAAAGAAAGGTACATCAAGGATAAGATGAATTCACCATAAAATTAAATATTTCTTTTGCTCCACAAAAGTAAAAATAGTGTTCCCAAGTGCCGACGAGTCAAAAAAATCTACCTACTCTAAAAGTAATAAACTATTACTTTTGCCTTTGCTGACCTAACAAAACCCTGTTGCCAATATGAAAGGGAGCTAAAGAAATGTCTATGTCATAAGTGCAAAGTAGACCTCAACTAAAAGTGTCATTACAATGATTCATATTTCATTGCTAATCATGTTAACTGAATGACTATATATTATAATAACTGTTAGCATATGCTCTGATGCTATCACTTTAAGATTTTTTCAAGGAAATATCATGCCAGTTGACTCCAGTTTTTTTACTTTTCCTGATTTTACACAATCTACATAAGAAAAACTATGTAAACATATTACTAAAAACTAAATTCTAATCATGGACAATAATTCCATTTTTCCAAAAAGTATGAGTCACACTAAGCATTTAATGAAACCTAAAGACTCCTAGAAATATCTGCTGTTCTGCCTATTGTGGTTGGAAGGAATTAATATAACCACTCTGTTAACCAAATAATAATGATGGAAAACTAACTATGGAGTCACTACCAATGCATTTCTGAAAAAGGAAATGGGTGGAACTATGCTTATGTAATTATTTTAACACATTTATTCTGATCATGTAAGGAGCAATTAAACATGTTTAAATTTAAAAAATCCTTTTGCATGTGTTATGTGGGTTGTCTAGAGTGAAATTATTCTAAATAACCCCCTTCATACATACTGTGCCAGAATATATGTAACCAATGGAAATGTTACAAGAATGTTAGAGCCCTTCATTGTAGACTTCATAAGTTCACGATAAGAGAAAATGTATATACCAAAGACTGCCTGTTGAAATAACTATAAAACAAAATACTTTAACTGGAAATTAACAACAGAATGTGATGGCATAAGTGACAATGTAGAATATTTTGAAATCCTAAAAATTAAGCCTCCTTAAAATGTTGGTTATAAGATTATAACTTATTTAAAAGACTTTTTATCAGGTGTACTTGATGTGAATACGTATTGTTTAACAGAATAAGAAAATATTGAGATTAGCCTCACTTTATGATATAAGCATTGATCCTAAATCAACACTTCCATCTACAAATTAATAAAATTTTGACAGGACTCTGCCTGGGTTAGGTCTAGCTAGACCTATGGCTTTACTAAATATCAGTTTGGCAAAAAGTTATGTTCATATATATTTATAGAAAAGGTAATTTAAAGAATGAAATTGGGTGTCATCAATATGATCAATGAATTATAATTGATAACACTTTTGATCCTGTTGTATAAGCACCTGTATGTAATCTTATTCTTGTGGATGTCAAAAATAAAATATACCTCATTTATCCCCATTAAAATATTTAATGAAAATCATTATGGTAATCTGTGAGGCAAGAATATAATTAAAATAGTAAATATGAAACCAATTAAAAAATGGAAATTTGGAAAATCATTCAGTGAAATTAATTTCAAATATTTTTTTAACATTTAAAATGCTATAAATGAATGAAAATACATTGTGACTGTCTAATAAAACCATGAGACACTTTACTGAGAATCAAGTAAGATAAATTAATCTTAGGAAATACATAAGACCCTGGCCATGATGGTTAAGTCATTTAAACATCAACAGCTATATGAAGGACCTGCAAGGACTGACTTCATTTTGGATACTGATTTAGTTCTCTTTATAATTTATGCCCTTGTAGACTTATGAGAGAGATATTAGAATATCATGCTACACATAGGCTCTTTCAACAGACATTGGCAAATGCATACATAATTTTTGGCTAAAAATAACTGATTAAATCTGTTAACAATCACTGATGTTTAACATTCAATTTGATCACTAAAATGCCATTTTTTGATCTATGCTAAGATTGAAGTGAAGTGTGTATGCCACTGGTTTCATAAATGATAATCAATACATAATACTTTGATAAACTTTTTGTAAAGCATAGTAATTTACTGAAATTTTTCCTTGAAAGAAAATTAATTCTCACTATTCATTGAAATACATTCTTATGGAAGAAAAAGGCAATAATGATGAATTTTTATCAATTTGTAACATGTTAAGTGAAAAATTGCTGAAAATCAGTTCCATGATAAGATGTTTCAAAATTCCATTATTTAAAAAAAATGTTTCCTATTTACCACTTTAATAACACACTTGCTTTCATCATGCACACATATTCCTATGCTATCTTTATCTCTTTTTATTACAGTATCATACCAATGTGTAAGTTATAGTTAATAATACAATAGAATGTACTCCTCTGTGCATGTATGTATCATAAACTCTCGATAGAATGAGTTCAATTAATCAGCCAATATATTAAATGAAAAAGAATCATGTTGAATTTTGTAATAGGATAATGAAATGGCACAACAGGTAAATCTATTGAATCTTTGTATTTTACAGCTAATATTTAATTAAAAGGGGGAAATCAAAAGATACTATATAAGGCTATTATTACTCCTACAATCCATTGTCATAAATAAGGTAATCAAGTATATTTTTGGCACTTTCCTTGGTAATATATTCCTTTAATGATTAACTCACTATTGTGTTTGATGTTTAATGGATTTTTTTAATTATCATCAAATCACCTAATACATGTTTCAAAGAAATTGAAGTTTATGCTTTGTAAAGAGAATAAAAATGAAAATAAATAATAAAATAAAAATGAATACATTTTGTAGTTGGACAAAATATGAAGATCATATGAGCACATAAAAATATGGATGTAGATTTGTAGATACTTTTAATTATAGATACAGAAACAAATGGACAATGATAAGATATTTAATCCTGAACCATAGTCAAAATGTAGTCATTTGGACTATAGAGATTCTAAATTTTTGCCAGCCAGCAATATCTAACTTAATTTGACTACTTAATGAAAAAACTGTATTGATGGATTTCGAAAGTAGTCAAACTATATTTTAGATATCTAAATAAATTTAGTTGGGAATTCAAAAGGAGTTTGGTTTATATACAAAACCTGTCTACTAATCATTCTCCTGAATAACTTCTTTCAAAGGGCTACAGTATATGTTTTTCTACGAAATACTTAAGTATTGGCAGTAAAAATGTAGCAGTCAAAACTTACAGCTGAACTAAAATCAAAAGAGTATTATTGGAGATACTGCAAATATTATAGAATGAATTTTACAGGAACCATAACCCAAAGTGAAATAAACTCTTCCTAAATAACATTTATGAAATATATATTATTTATTTTCCTGAACAAATGCCAATTGCCAAACAATTATGAAAAAAGAGCATGAATCACAGATAATAAAATTTATGATTCCTATGGTTAACTACACTCTAGAGAGAGGGAACACATACATATATGTATGACTCTTCAGACTGTTGCATCTAGTTGAAACGGGATTGTCAAATTCTTAGGACACAAATAGCACAGGTGAACAAGAGCAGACAAAGGACACCAAAGGCATAGAGGGGATCGGGAAGTGATAAAAGGAATCTTGGGCAAGGCTATGATCAGTGGAGACTGCAACACTGCACACAAAAGGCTAAGTAACATTTATGGACCCACTCCAACACAATCAGCCAGGAAAAAACCCACTGAACCAAAATAGATAATTGCCACTTGTCAAATAGAATATGAGAAGAAGTAGACTGTTTGTTACAAATGGAGATTTGGCTGTTCAATTTGCCATCACATTTTTCTCATAAAGTATGCTCTGAGAAAGATGCTAACTATTTCATTAAATAATTGAATGGAATATATTTACATGAATATACCTTTCAGAAAAAGTTCAGGCAAATGAAACTCCAATCTGTGTGTAAATCATGCATGTTTTATGGCTAATGTAAGCTTATTGTTGAAAGATAATTAGTCTGGTGACACAAATGGAGTAAAATTCTTCAGTCATGTGAATACTGGATTCATGCCAAGTGAAAGCTTCTTCACACTCATTCTGCCAGTTGAAAAGCCATAGAGTATCAGAGAAGTGTCAAAATATTTCAGAAGAAAGAGAAGAAATAAAATTTGAAATGTGTACCTCTGTAATAAAAAAATTAATTGTTTGATACTTAAATGAAGCATCAGAAGTATGTGGTATATTTCATTATAAAGGCTTTAAACTATTTGAAAGTATGGAAAAATAGGAGACCAAGTGAAGAATTAAATGACCTTACTATTATGAAATAATCAGTTATTATTATTATTATCTAATGTTCCACTAAAAAGCTTTAACACAATGATTTTCAATGTGTAAAATTCCTGTATCTATTTGGTGGTCAATTTGCATGAAATAATATGAACTGCTGACCATTATTTTTGTGAAATAAATAACATTTATAACACTCAGCTCCACTGGGTGGATCAAGATGAGGATGATAAATGAATGAAAGGTCAGACAAATTGATATTAAGTTGTCTAAATCTTCAAATAGAGGCAATAAAACTCTTGCCTTGCAAGAGATCTCTCTGTATTATGAATAGCTATTTCAATTATGTACTTCTTTGTACACTTGCATAATATTGTAGTAATGAAGAGTATGAGCAATTTAAAATGAAAGATTCTGACGAGCTATCAGTCAATGAAAATTTAATGATGACAATTCAAACACATGAAAATTCTCATTTTCATAAACATGACCCAAATGACTCATTTTCTACAGAAATTCAAAGGATGGCCCTAAATAAATACCAGAAAATAGCAAACAAATGGATTGTTCTAACAGATCTACACCTCACTTTTATCCCTTTTTATAAATATACTGAGTAGCTTGTTCAGTCATTAAAAAGGCAATCATACTCCTTCAACATAACCCCTATAACATAACGATTACAAATTTAATGAACATATTTTAAAATAGTCTTGAGTAATATCTGACATAGTCACTTAATTAGTTCAGTTTTTTATTACACTAAAATTTCCATAATTCTGGCATCTTGCCTAGGTTGACTCTCAGAGTGAGTAGAACCCTAACATATTTCCTCTTCCAAAATTCAAGAAAATAGATTTATTTTCCTTCTGATGCTTGAAAAGACTTCAGGAGCATAGAGGAATAGTATATTTTAATGCCCTATGACAGTAAAATAGGAAATTAAGCATTGTATGACAGAATGTGAAAAATTATTCAAAAGAAAGTTAGAGAACATTGATGATCGATTTTTCATTGAATAGATGGAGGGTATTACAATGGCATTGATTTAGGTCAATGTATTTCTATCCAATTGCCTACTTAGTATTCTATTCACCAACTAAAACAAAGCTAAGTTGTAGTCAGTTACATCAATGTGAACTTTTTCAGAGCAAGTTAATTCTACTGTTGGTTTCATACTTGATGGTTTCAAAGGTATATTCTACAAGGAGAACAACCTATTTCATGCTAGGATGTTTATAGAACATATCTACTTCAATCATTTCTGAGGTTGACTGGATTACAGCATGCATGCTGAGTATATGGTACATGTACAGTGGGACTAAAATGTATGGTTTAAAATTTAGGTTTGGATTAAAATAATTCTGGTCGAATTACCAAAAAATAATAAAGATAATTCTTATAAATAAAAAAATATTAGTTTTGCTCTATTAAGAACAAAGAATGAGAAAAACTATTTGTTTCATGACTCACTTTGTTATTAACTTAATTTGGTCCCTTTAATGATTACTTTGGAACAGTATTTCACTTTTATGGACTCTTGATCTCAAAAAGTAAGTCCATTTAACGTAAGTCGCATAGTTCAAGCATGTATGCATACAAATAAAGAAAATATTTTTCCACAACATCTGTTAAACAATTCAATGATTCAAGATAATCACTATATTATGTTGATACATAATTCATTAAGTTAAATGTAAATTGCTAACATAAAAAATGTCATTCAAATGTAGGAAGTATGTCAACAAAACTATGAATGATTGTTCTGGTGAACAACGGTAAAGAAAACCAAGAGGACAGAAAGTAACAAGACATTTATTAAAGTTCATAAAGAAAGTAAATCTTTATGAAGGGAGAGGATCAAAAAGGTGACAGCATTTACCAAGAGGCCATAGAAAGGGCATAAGACAGACAATTAGATAGTAACAGGGGAAGAAATGTCAAACTGGCAGAATGTGGCAGCATAATGAATTTCATCACAAGCATTATTCGGTCGAAATGCACTTTCAAGATGCTTTGCATGCTGGTACATGGATCCACCACCATAACTGACCCAGGCGTCCCACCCACCCCAACAATACCAAAGGGATGATTTCAACTATCCCTTCAACGTATGAGAAGCGAAAATCAAATTTTCCAAAATATTAAATAATAAAGAATATTAAGGCTTAAGCCTTACAATCATGCCTTGTTCACATCCATTCCATACAGTGGCATACCAATCACCCGAACAATACCCATATTACGGGGAGGCCCAAAACCAACCGAAAAGGGGGAATCAAAATCAATGACATTTTAGTTAAGACACATTAGGTTATGGGAGAGGGATGATTTATGAAAAATTCCAAATGCCACTGATTCAACAAGACTGAGATATGTAGTTTAAGGAATGGTCTGGCATTTCAATAAGGGCAGACTAAAATGCACAAACAATCCTGAGAATAATGTTGACTTTACTTGAGAATGAGAAATGAGGGGACTTTATAAGGAATGCTGAAAAAAGATGAACTTGGTCATTAAGATAATTCCTGACCCTTCGATCAATAATAACCTATGATTAAAAAAATATATAAACATGTCAAATCTGGTCAATAACTCAAAGATTATAACAAGGGTACTCTGGAAAAAATGTTATTTGAAATTCAGCACATGCAAGATTGAAAACACTTCAAATTAGAGAAACTAAGACAAACTGTATGCTATTACAAACAAGTATTTAAAAAGTCACACATCAAAAACTTACAATTGGAATCTATTTTATATTTCATTATATATTTGGCAATACTCAAAGGAATGAGCCAATATTGTTTCACTTGAAATATTTATTTACATTCTCACAAAAATGATAATCAATTGAAGTGATTGGAGAACAAGGTTAGCTAAATAAGACTAACTGACCATTTTTCAAAATAAATTCATTACTAATTATTACTGGACATGTAGATTTGCAAGCAATCATTAAGATTACTGACCAACATATAGATAGAGTTTTTTTTAAATCTGATTAGTACTTACCTTCATCATAAGAAGAAGTGTGTTCAAAACAATGAGTATCATAATAAAATACTCAAAAGGCGTTGACACTACTATCCTCCAAATTTTGTACTTGAAGCTATTTCTTTTATTCGGCATATACCTTTCAAGAGGGCGAGCTTGTATTGTGAAGTCTATACATGATTTCTGAAAGCAAAAATAAATGAATAAGGAATAACTCCATTTAAGGTGCCCTATTTCTGCAATTATTTCAGGAAGAAATTAATAACATAATAAATTGTGTAATTAATTATAATAACAATTTTAGTACAAAAACTCTTGCTCATTTTCAATAATGATGTATTTTGTAACAATAGCTTTACCATACTTTATACATATGCAGACAGATTGAATGTTTGCAAACTACCTCAAAGCTTCCATCACATTTGGATTAATGAATTAATTGCAAATAAAATGTGATTCTGAAGAATCCTTCATTAGGGATTTTTGGATAGCCTGAAATCCTTCTCAGTATGATTTTCTCAGTTTTCTCAATCAGATTCCATCTTATGATGATTAAAATTAGCTTCTCAAATGAACATATTTTGGAAATATGTAACTGAGAGAAAGAAAGTAATTACTTATGTGCATTAGATTATTATACCTTATTAATTTACCAAATTTTAGTATTCAACATATATTATTAATTGAAAAGCTTTTCTGGATTTGGTGGAACTAATGCAAACAGTGAACATTTTTACTACTGATCGCTTGAATTATTATTCACAAAACTGACTATAAATTCAAAACATGGAGGCATTTTGTTAGCAAATACCTTTACTTAGATACTATCATTTATTTGTGACTTCAATAATGTATACATACAGTATTTCTAACATTGTTTTTTACCTGATTTTTGTCAATTTCACCATCTTGAAGTTCAGCTTCTCCTTGTTCCTGAAATGTGATGATAATGAGAGCAACGAAGATGTTTACAAAGAAGAATGGAAAAACAACAAAATAAACAACGTAAAAGATGGACATTTCTATTCGAAAGTTCTGGAGTGGGCCCTCATCTTCATATGTTGCTGCCATCGAATTTTGTAATACTCTGTAAGGGAAAGAATGGTTTAATAAAACAGTGCTAATAAAAATATTATAAAGAGTATCAAAACTATCAATGGACATTATTTTTCAATTAATAACAGAGCAAAGTTTTAAAGAAAATAATGATGTAATGTAAGAGCAAAATAATTACGAATTTATTATAAATATTAATATAACAACATTCAACATCATCCAATTATTTCAAATGAATGATCTTGGTATGTAACAACCTCAGGTAGTTTAATAAATGCCATGTGAAAATAAAGTTACAAGTTTCAATGTTTTAACAAGATTCTTCTACTAAGGAGGAACGGGCAATTAAGGGCAACTATTTTAGAGAATCCCTCAAAGGATATGCATATTCTCATATCTTATCAAGAAGAAATGCAACACATAGCTTGGCAAAATCTTGAGTATCTTCTTGAAATCATATTCATAAAATATTGGGGTAAATGAACCATTTTCATGAAAGGAATTTTTTACATGAGTTAACTTTCATTGCAAAGAATACTTTCATTCTGATAATCAATTAATGAAAAGTATTAATTTGTAGTTTGGATGAAATAGACAAGTTCAAGTTTCACTTTGTGGAACATTCCATAGTTTGTTATAATGCAAAAACTTTTAAAAGATGCCCACAGTAAAATTATTCAATATGACCCAGGTTTTGATATGAACAACTTCAGCATTAGGTCAAGACCATTTAGATATATCATGAGCTTTATTATAACTTATGAATTGGCCGAATGAAGCAGCAAGAGAATGAAAATGAATGATACATACAATTAATTATGTATGGCATTGAGCAATATACTTGAGGCTTCAATCAGAAAGCTGATAAGGTTTCTCATTTTTTCAAATTAAGCATCACATTTTATTAATTTATGAGTTTAGTGTAGGATACTTTAATTCCTATAATGAGATCAGGAACAATTATGGTATTACAGAAACCAAATCAATAGACAAATATATAGATACTTTTTTACATTTTTGAACCAAATTTGTCCTTATGAAAGCCACTCTTAAAAAAAAACAATTTTCCAATCTGACAACCTTTTTGATAAAGAATTTTTTACCATCTAGCTATTAAACAATGGAAAGAGCCATAATGCATCTATTTTAGATTGACAGTCTAGCCTAGAGCTAATGGTGGGGAAGAAAGAGTAAACTCAAATACAGTAGAAGTCTGCCAATACAAGAGGTGATAAATGACGAAAAATGTCTCGTTATAATGTACACTTGTTATAGCCAACGGTCATTTTAATTCACCTCTTACGGTATTTATAACGGCACCAAAAGTGGGTGAAAATGAACCATGAAGTACAACCATGAAGTTGTATCAATCCATCTGCAAATGCATTGAAAATAGATCATTTCATTAAAAAGATTTTTAAATACTGTCACCAAAACTCACGCACTGGTAACTAATGTACGTCATGCATTGGTAGAATCTTTGGCAACATTTCATGAACAATCATAGATAAGGTATGACCTATGCTTAACAATTACGATTCCATAAATAAGAGGAGGGTCGAGAGATCAGCCATCCTGCTAATCAGCCGTCAACACAGACAAATGAAACCACCCGATGGGATCTCCTTCACTCTGAGTTAGACCTGGTGAAAAGTAATTTCCCCCGTTTGTTTGTCCTTCCCTCTCTGACTTTCAACTAATCCCTTCTCTTGCTTGTCGATGAAAAAGGGAGCTGAAAAGGGGACCTCCTGTTGCTTGGCAGTCTTTCCCTCCCAGTCTGACCTTCCAACTAAAACCTTTTCCTGCATTGTCTACAAGTCTAGCTCACCACTCCATTATGTTCTTTTATTCCGTTCAATCGGCTATAAGGACGAAATTGCACCAGGAAATGACAGACTGGCACACACATTCCAAGATAAGTTGTTCAGTCATTCCCCAGGAAAGTCTGTGACATCAAACCACAAGGTCTCCTCTTGTAAAATCACCACAAAGTCACTCGTAAAGTCTTCATTACAATGTAGATTTGCGAGGCATGACAATGTAATGTGTGTTTGAATCCTGCGATTTATGCAACCCGAACACCAACTTTGGCAAAATCTACTCGCTATAGTGATAGTGCAGATATGACCACTCATAATAACCGGCGGAACTCCCTATGTTTTAACACGTGACCCAACCAATGCAAAATGATCAATCGCTATAGTGATACTCTCGTTATAAGCCATACTCGCTATAGTGGACTTCTACTGTAATTCCTTTGGACCCATTACTATGTGTGCACTTAAAGTCGACAAGATATTATATCCAATTTATGCACGTGTGATTATGATTTTAAAGATATAAAAAGTTACCTCAGTATAAATGTTTTCAATTAACTTACTGTGGCCAACCCTCTCCAGTTTGAACAGCAAATAGGGTAAGCATGGCAGCCATAACGTTATCATAGTGAAAGCTTTGTTGTTTCCACTCTCTTGTTTCAGCTGAGGGCAGCTGATTGTCTCCATTAAATACAAAATACTGGCCCCTGTAAATATATAGAAAGAATATATATTAATATCATTCTCAAGAAGTGGCAATGCCACTGGAATTAGAAGATATTCTGAAGGGGAAGAAAATTGACATAAGATTTTCAAGCTAATTAATGGGAGATGCAAAAAAAAGCAAGTTAATCTAAGAGTAAACTGCATTCCCTTGCTTCCTTAAATTTATACCTCTCCTAAGTGGTATTGATAGTCAACATAGATAGGACAAATTAGATTTCCTGGACTTAATGGTTTCCATAAAAAACTGGCAACACAATTTTTCGATTCATCAGAAGCCCACATGTACTGACCAGGTCATTCATGCTGCCTCAAAGTATGCAATAAATAAAACAAATAGCTGCATTTTATTACATGATACAGCAGGCACTGAACATACTTTTAACAGCCACAGCTTTTACAGAAGAAATAGCTAATATAAAAAAAAATTGCTGTAGCCAATGGCTATACTGAATCCCTCATAGATCAATTGGTTAATGGAAAATGGAGGAAATTAGTAATGAAAGAGTACTATAGCTGCCATCCTACTGTACCGGTATGATCACTGCTGGGACTGAATTAAATGTGTAGGGCAACACTCCATGAAGGTTGGGCAACCTCCGAAAAATTTTAAATATCAAACCTGAATATTACAATAACTGAAATTTATTGTCCCTAATCCCAATAGTGAAAGATCCTACAGAAGCAGTCCAGCAGAGTGGAGTCTTCCGCCTAAAATGTATGAATTGTGAGCCACTGTACATTGGAAAAATGGGGAGAAGTCTCCAAGAATGGGCAGAAGAACACCGGAGAGATTAGAAAAAAGAATGGGCAAATCTCAATTCGCAGCCCCCATCTCCTAAGCGAAGATCACCAGGCTGACTTCATACAAGATGATACAAAAAGAGACAAAAGGGACAAAGATGGATATCCAGGAACAATTAGCTATATTGAGCAGTGAAAGGAAAAAAAAGAGGTAATTACAAATGACCACCTATTCCTATTCCACTCGCCCCTTCTAGATGTCCCACAGTTACTTCCAAACCATCAGAAACCCACGCATGCCTCTCCTCCTCCCTCCCCCACCACCTTTCCACCCCACCGCCTGCCCCTGAGACATGAGTGACCACTTGACTCATTCCTCTTACCCCGGCCCCTACCTTATACCACCCTCTTCCCCTCCTTTTTGCTCTTCCCTTTCCAATCCCATGCCACCACCCCGAGCCTCCCCCCCCCCCCCCCCCACGCTGCGACTCTAATTTCCCTCTATGTTTGTTTGTCTAT
>WURS02000019.1:1890369-1901630 GCA_011762765.2 Rhinocypha anisoptera
ATAAATGCCGAAAGAGGTGAATTTAAATGACCGTCGGCTGTAACGAGTGTGCGTTATAACGAGAGATTTTTCGTCATTTATCAGCTCTCGTTGTAGCGGACTTCTACTGTACCTTAGGTTAGTACTAGCAGCAATTACCTAAATATGTATTCACTAAATATTAAAGGCCTCACTCCACTTGAACATGGAACTCTATGGAAAGGAAGCAAATCCCATCTCCAATAAGATATAATATGACCATAAGGTAGTCTTTTCTGATTAAAAATTTTTTTTGCAACCAAACAGTACATAAATACTTTCATTTATGATCAGCATTCTACCGAAGCTCTGCGACAACTGAGGGAAATGATGAGGATGAACTGCCAGAGGATTTCCAAAATCTTGGCGGATGGAATGCATCCATCAAACTTGACCGAATGTCGTAATCATTTTATAAACGGCACGGCAAAGGGGCACCCTATTCCCGAACAATAGGAAAACATGACCGTTCGAACCTTTTTGGTAAGGATGGACCATAAATTTTATACAGGGTCTAGGGAGGGTTCGAAGGTGGCGGTCATATGTACATGAACATATTTTCTGCAGTTTCATGCCAATATGGTGATCAATGTATCCCGCAGACTAAGGTAAGTTAGTACATTTTTATAATGTATAAGGAAATGTATTTTTCAATGAACATATACAGGAACTGTGTAAATATGTAGAAGGCAATCAAAGAATATATTGAAAACCATTAGACTAAGATATTTGTGAATATGTAATATTTAAATTCTTGTTTTTCTAAACACAGATAAATTATGAAAATTAATTTAGAAATTTACAAAATGGATGTGTTAGCTGCCTAACTGGTCCACCTTACACTAGAACAGTGGACATGGTAGTAATTTAGAATACAATCATGAAAACAATAGATACCAATGATATGGTGTTAAATCTGCTTTGATTACCTCCTTGTCCTCTTCTTCCTGTTCCTCCTCAGCTGCGGTCAGTTCTTGAGCATTGGCTAAGTTGTCCACGGCAATGGCAAGGAAGACGTTTAGGAGGGTGTAGTTACCAAAGAGCACGAGGATGATGAAGTACAGTGAATAGATCATGCCACGCTTGTGACCACCTTGGGACACAATACCCTGGTACATGACCTCATTCCAATCCTCCCCAGTGAGAATCTAAGGATGGAAAAACGACAATTAATTACCAGGTACAGATGGATTTCAGGAGAGCCATGCTACGTAATGTTGTGCGATTCAAATTTATGACGGATCAGCATTTTCAAAATTGATCAATTGTTAGAGCCCCTGGTTCTGAAAGTTTTAGTCCCTTAAATGTTAAACCCCACTGGGTATATGTATAGTAAAATGTGGCATTATTCTATGAGATGATTTCTCATATAACTCAGCAGAGTAGTTTTACAAACTTAATAAGCAAAAGCAAATCAGATGATGCTAACAATAGAAGTCTTTTTACAACCTTAGATTATAAATTTCTATGGCGAAAGTGACTTACATAAGGAAAATCTAAATTTTTAATCTAAAAGAAATTATTTCTTTTATTTGAATTAATACTCAACTAAATTTTTACTAAGTTCATCACGTTACTTATGAACTAGAAGACAAACAAGACAGAAAAGAGATTTTATTCTACTCAAACCAATTACTTAGATTTTGGAATAAGAGAGAAGTTCATGAAAAAATACCTACCTGGAACACAGTGAGCAGGGCAATGGGAAATGTGTTGAAGTTTGTTGGTGGCGTGCCTTCAGGAAAATTGAACTGCCCTCCAAAGAGCTGCATTCCAAGTAAGGCAAATATGAGGATGAACAGGAAGAGTAGGAACAACAGGGAGATGATAGAACGCATCGAGTTCAGGAGGGAGATGACCAGGTTACGGAGAGATGACCAGTACCTTAAAAAAAATTGATAATAAGAAATTAGTCCAAAGATCTAGATTGGTTAGGACGTAAATTTGAAAATACTGAGTAATACCTATGTAAAATACAGTGAAGGATCAGGTTGAATGTATTACCAAAGAAAAACATGAGAAAAAACTTAATTTGAACCACTGTTATGGTATGTTTAGAAAAACATTTGGACAGAAAATTTCGAACTAAGAAAATGAAACACAATGTCCCCATAGTAAATGTAATTTACTTACTTTGTGACTTTAAATATCCGCAGCAAGCGAAGGGCTCGGAGGACGGAGAGACCGAAAGAGCCGGACTTCAACTCCGACCAGATCACCTCAAAGATGGAGCCACTGATAACGACACAGTCAAAGCGATTGAACGCTGACTCAAAGTATATCCTTGGTCCCAGAGCATACATCTTGATAAACATTTCCATCATAAAGAGTCCCAGGAAAACAAATTCTGCATAGTCTGTGAATAAATTTTCAACAGTATTTGTTGTTGAAGCAGGTTTGGGGAATGGCCACTTTTGTGTACATTTTTCATAATTTTATATTTATTATTGATAGTAAACAGTTTTTATGGAGACAATAGGATATTTTGTATTTAGATGAGAGTGAAGTCTTGAAATAATGCAAACTTAATTCTTAACTCCAGCCATTTTGATTTTATTGAGTGTGAAATGAAAAACAAAATTGAATTGAAATTAAGAAATTTGATGATCATTATTGAACTTAATGTATTTCTTAGAAAGAGATTTAATGAAATTAAAGTACATGTTTGGTTCTCATTGACATGTCAGTGGACACTTAAAAATTAATAATATAAAATGAATATGCTTACATAAAAATGATGCGAGCCATTGTGGTTGACCATAATGCTCGACCGCCACACACACAGTATTGAAAAACACTAAAACTATAACGAACCAGTAAAACCACTGTGTTTTAACAGTGTGTCTGATCCAAAACCTGTTGAGAGAAAAAATAAAAATAATTAAGACAGCAAGTAAGAAAACTTTTGATACAACTTTAGACATACCTACTTCTTATATGTAAGGCATATTATATTCCCATAACTATCGCTGACAACCAGAAAGGGCAAAACTGCAAGGTGATTAATGAGGTGGTGTGGGCTTCTAGATCTAATTTCAAACTGCCTTTTACTCCTAATAACCTAGATAAATATTTTATCAACCATTTACCTTATTTCCAGTAAGGACCACACATCAGTCACCAATACCTATATACTAGATAATTCTCCTGTGACTAGTCCCACCTTCAAATGGAGAAAAGTAAATATAAAAAGTGCAAGTGCATTTATTGATAGGTCAGCAATTTATTGATGAATCCTTTTCTTTAATATTTTTAATTCATGTGTTCAATATGAGATAATCCTAAAATCTCCTAAAAGAATGAAAAAATAGATGTTTCCATGAAAAAAGTGACAAAAAGTCACTATTCATAGAATGATTTCTCTAAGTCAAGTATTTTATGTAAAATATTGAAGGGAGGAGGAAAGTCAGTCAAAATTTGGCACTGTGATTATTTCCAAAATAATAATTTCTATAAACTCGTTCACCATTTTGTCTCTATCATGGTCAACACACCTCATCTAATGTTATAAGCCACAGATATACTAATGCTTTCAAAGATTGTATTGTTTGCTACTCACAGACATTGACTACATTTAATCTCTCAAAACCATTTGGGGTCTTCATTTACTCTATTTTCAAAACTACAGTACCAAAGCATCAGTTATAGCAAACAAAAACCTCTTGACTAAACTCTGCTTTAATTGAAACTTTTCTCATTTATTAATTTCCATTTCTAATAACTCATTTCCCCCAAATGTTAAGGAAGGGCTTGCGTAAGTGCTTGGTGGTAGTAGTATTTTTGACTATAGGGTATATCTATTTTTATGGCCATTTAGGAAAAACTAACCTCCTAAAATAAAGGAAAAACCATATTGGAAGAACACATACCTATGTCACAGATGGGACTCAAACCCACAACCTTTAGGCTAGCTGATGAGAGCTATCCACCAGGCTAACCTGGCTGGCTGAGGGGCTGCTTCAGTAATTAGTATTATTTTCAAAATAAAAAATAATCTCCTTTCCTGTTTCCAGTACATCCTTAGTACTAACAGCATACTTTCACACAAACTCTAGTGACCAGAACTATGGCTAAGAGTTCCATCATAACAATGGTTTTCAGTCAAAGGACATTATCGACATAAGTCTACTAAATTTTTCCTTGGTTAATTAATAAATCACTCAGGTACTAACAATAATATTGATAAAAATAATAATCAATAACAAGCTACTTTTTATTCTTTTCTTTCAAACTTGATAACAAACTATAATTGGAATCAGACACTCTCTATCCTCATTTACTTATGCAAAACAATTTACATACGAGGAAAGCATTTATACCTTTGGGCCATTTTCAATCAATTTTTCTTTGTCTATTTCCATCTGAATTTTACCGAACTAGAGTTGCCACGTTTTTAACAACTAAATAGTTATTATTCTATAATAGAATGGTGTTAAATTACTTCCTATTCTCATTCAAAGAGGCATTGTGAACAAGTTTGGCATAATAAATCTAAAATGGTCTGTACACATATTTTCAATCATAAAGAAAACCTTGATTGATGAGACTATAATTTAATTGTAGAATGGTAAAGACATGGTGTCATTTGTTAATGCACAATGAGCATTATGCTTTTCCATTTTCTAATTTATTTACTCTTGTAACTGTATAAACCTGGAATTCCAATTTCTTTTAATTACTTGTTACTTAATAATTAATGTTACTTTAATTCAATTACTAGTTTTCCTAGGGGTTTAAGGCTGCCTGATGCTATTATATTTAAGGATCAATATTAGCAGTAATGCCCAAAGTGGAACTTGAACCCGTAGTCATCAAAATAGAAGGCAGGTGAATTACTTATCAAGTAGCCCAGCCACTGTATATAGGCTAATGTATATATTAACACACATATTTTACACTTCATATCTTTTACTTTAACTATAAAATGTTTACCAATTATCACTGAAAAAGAGCAACCTTGTTCAATTAGAATTTATGCAGATGAAAAATAGTGTACTTAAGATATTAAATGAAGTTAACAAATCATTTTCTGTTGTTGACTTTACTGAAAATTTTCATCCTGTTACTTTGAGTTTATATGTGACTTGGTGACTGAATAATGAATAACATACCTAAACCTTTTCTCTGCTCTCCAAAATTCTAAACAAGCTCCCTTGTTTTTGACTTTCGATTTCAAATAGGAAGCACGGGAAAAACCTGAAAATAACGGGAAGAGAGAAAATTATTATAGAACATACAGTCCATATTGCACAGTTTCAACAATTTATCTACAATGTGCAAAAATGGGCAATTTAGAAATTTTTAAAGAGGATAATTATTAACTTAAAACATATCTTTCATTAAATATGCTTTGCAAAATTAATGAATTTACATTTGTATATAAAAAATTCATAAGAGATGAATCATTTATGGATAATTTAAAAATCATGATATGTAGCTTCTATATTTCCATTTTAGAAAGGAAATTCGCAAGGAAGCATGAATTTTATTTTTCAATAAATTAATAGATTTGAAACAGCAAATACTTGTAATAGAAGAACAACTAGCCTTATGAATGCTACAGAAACCTAGCATACTCCAATTAAGCTACGTAGCACACATTTCACTTTATAACGTCTTCAAATGATGAAAGCATTAAACATTATTTCTGTCCATTTAAGGTGTATGTGTATTCTATGAGGGCTACTACACAGTCCATAGAGTCAATCTCAGAAAATTTAATCTAACTATAGATAGAGCTTACTTCCTACAACAAAACTACATATTACAGCACACAAACCAACATCCTAGAAGCTAGAAGGAGAGATTCCAGCAGTCATAAAGATAGAAAAAGTAGTTACAATAATGAGAGATTACTTTATTTGGTCATGAAATAAAATCTGATTTTTACTTGATAAAACAGGGAAAACATATGCCATTCACTACAGCTGTTGTTATTACCAGATGGCCAGTTTGCAGGCTCATAAGCATATGGTAATTATCATCCTCTAATGAAAAAGAACTTACTACAAATTACATATCAGGATGGTACCAAAGGTAATGCATATGTGGATTTAATGGTAGTTTTTCCAGTTATGACTAGGAGACTGCAGCAGCAGTTGTATGTGCAATGAAATGAACACTTGTGTGCTCCATAGATTGAGACACACCCAATGCGATACCTAACGATTTCATGGATCCATATTATGATACCATTTTAAAAATTTACCTGCCCATGAAATATCTTCCATAGTTTTTGAAAGGATGGAGAATGTTAAAAGTGCAACAAATATTTCAACAAATTTGTATAATTTTTAAAATGAAAATTGTGAAATAAAGCATTCAGTTACAAGAAAGGTGTAAGTCACAGCTGCACTAATACACATGCCTGAAATCATGTTAAATAAATGGTATGTAAAATGAAAAACTTCCGAGTTTCAAAAATTCAGAGCATGCTTCTTAATATTTTACTCAAAACTTAGAAAAACATATGATTAATGGAAATTGGAAGCAAAGTGTTACTAATTTTTTTCTAATTATAAATACAAAATCTTTATTGTCTAACCTAGGTAATTATCAGAAGTCTAAAACTGAAAAAAGTGATTACTGGATCATGTACCAATTTCAAACGCAATCAGTGCATATCTACTCAGAATTAAATTGTAATAGAATTGAGATGCTCAAAGATGACTTCTTCTCCTATAATGCATGATGATAACTCAATGTCAAATGGATGATAGAATACCTTCTGTTACCATAAAAACTTCACTCATTTTCATAAAGAAACAGTGAAGAAATATTTACCTTCAGAATTATTGCTTATCTACTGAAATACTCCAGAGTAGGGAGAGAATGTAGTGGTTTATAAATAAAATTATATGATTGGACTAGTTTCTCTTAAGCATGACCAGAAATATTAATGATACTAATTCCAATGATCTCACAGTGTTGGTAAGATTGTCCCTAAAGATCGTTCAGTACAAATAAGTGTAATCAGAGATTCATTTTTATAAAGTGTTTTGTGTATACATAATTCCTCTAGAACCAGTAAAGAAGTTGTCAAGAGAGGTTGAAATTTCACATCAATGTATTGACAGGTATGTGGAAATCCTTTGGTCATTGGATGATAAGTAACAAAAGGTTTTTATAAATAGATGGGTAAAAGGGTGGAGGAGAGACATGCCTAAACAAAAACAGCTATCACAATATGCATATGAGAGCATTGAGTATACTGTAACTCTGCATCACACATTTTGCAATTGTTCATAGCTGTATACAAGTACTTAATATTTGTATAACAAACTATTTTATTTGCCGCATCTACATCAGTACTTTGAAGCATGCTTTAATTGTAGGCTCACTATAATGTGGTGACCCACAATATCACTGTAACTTGGAATTCACTTATGGTAACCTCAGTCTCACAGTGATAATAGCCAATGTAATCATTGTACAGAACGATTAATATGAATGTAAAATGTTTTATGAGAGTTTGAAGAAAAAGATATGGGCTAATATAATAATAAAGTATTCACTGGTGCAATTTATGCATATTTTTCATAATGAAAGTTTTTAATTGTTTATGCTATTTGTTTACCTTTACAGTTGACATAAAAAATCACTCTGAAGCTATATTCATTCAGTGACATATATATGCTTTTTTAAATCAATTGACGTCTATGTATGAGATTTCTGATTTTATTTATTGTTTTGATCAGAATGAAATTGAAGTGTACATTGTTATATAAGTGTTCAAATATTTTAACATGTTCTCTTTGCACCAATAGTGATTTTTGTATTATTTTTATGTATGTGTATGTTTGTCAATTCACAAGATCTATTCTGATGTACATCTAGCTAATGATGAAAATAAATATTATTATTGTTTTTGTACATCTTAAGTCCAAAAATCTTTATAAGTCAGTAATGTAGTGAGCTACAGCATGTGTAAAAAATATGCACATATATAAGGTGATAATGCAATCTTTGTATTTATACATGGCACTCAATTATACATGTGTTTCCTGGTATAACAAAATTTAATTTTTATTCTAGGAAAGAAGCTGAGAATGAAGTAGTTTTTAGTCTAAACTATAATCAAAATAAATTTGATTGGCTTTATTTTTATCATCACTGTTTGTGGTTTCAAAATCATAAACATCTATCCAAATAGTTTATACCGCACAATATCTTTGAAAAACCAGCTGAGTTGTTTACTTATACTGACTCCACCTTAGCATAAATTTTGCATTGGGCACTTTCAATACTATTTATATTGGTTATTAGAATATTACATTACATGTTACTATATTACTACAATTTGTATCGCAAGTATAGCTCATGGACACTGTAAATACATTTTTAAGTGAGATGAAATTTAAAGTCTGCTTAAAGTGTTTCATACTGTAGACACGGCAATTGTTCTTTGAATCTCAAGTCAATCACACTGAAACAATGTAGCAAATAGTATAATCTTTAATTATAATAAAACTGGTTTTACACCAAACTGTAATATCAATGTCTGGATCTTAGAAATGATATTTTCTGATAGAAAAATGGATAAAGTTGGAATTCAAGGTGAAAATTCAAATCTTGGAGGTGCAAATGAATAGAATGGTATTTTCTATTTCATTACCAATAAGATGCTAATGCAATACAAATTTAAGAGAAATAAATCGACTAAGGAAATATTTTTTGAAAAATGGTATCAATACAAAATAATAAGGCATTTCCTAAATTATGAATGCATATTTTATACAACAAAAGAAAAATATAATAAGAATGTCAACAAGACATCACACTGTGAATTGAATCTCTCTTAATTTGTCATACTTATGACAGCAAAAGATATTTGAATATATGCCATTGGACTGCTTATTTGAATTTAAACTAATTGGTCAAATATTTATTTTAAATGCTTCTGCATGTCATCATTAAGTGCGAATTTACTCCAAATATCTTCCCAAAAAGTATGTTGTTGCATGAGATTCAATGCAAACCATAAAAATATGATAAAAATGTAAAATTTATTGTAATGAAGGAAAATTTACAAATTACTAATTGGGAATGTTAAGGGTCAACTGAGATACATACATAGTCATAAAATTACTTTTTTTGCTTATTAAAAGCATGGATGCACATCAATGGAATACTAAGGCAGGCTATCACCTTCTACGAAAAAAGTTAGGAAATGACATGGATAAAACTAAAGTCGAAACTATAATCTGGCATGCCACAATTCATGGCCAGTAATATGGCTTTCAATGAGGTAAAATAAAATTAATGTATTATGCTGGTATTCAAGTAAAGACTATACTGTAGTATTCTCTGCTTACATGATCTACAGGGAAATCAAAAATTTACATGGGTAAGAAGAGCTACTGAGGTAACTAAACAAACAATACTAAATTCTGTCATCAACTTAATGAAACAGCCTGAGCAGTCTCCATACCTTTCAGTTTTTTCTTAGGCACTGAAAGAAAAAGTTCTGTGATAAATTTACAAGGATAGTTCTTAGCAGTTTTGAATGGACTGATCATAATGTGAAAACTGTCATATGTTATGAGCTGGTGTAATGATATCAATAGGTTACAATATTTTCATGAATGTGAAAGTTTTGATTGGCATATCTGTCTTTTTTGCATTCCAACCAGTTAGCTACACAGTCCATCGAAAATAGGAAAGTGTACACATGTAGAAGTAATAACTTTCAGAATACTATAGATTAGGAAAAGATTATACAAGTGCATGCTCAAATTACAAATATAACTTTTACACTGATCACAACAAATTTTTATGGTATTACATTCATAAAAAGGATATTGTTTCACAGGGTTAATAACCACTCTATAGAAAATTTTAATTTTATTCCAAACAAAACACCACAGGGATAATATCCTGGCAATTGGTAAGAAGTTGAAAAACATAAATTCATATTACATTTTAAAATACTCATATACGAAAGATATTTTCTCAGAGAATAAGTAATCACATTTTCCACTGTCAATTTTAAATTCCGGGTGAAAATTAAGAAATATTGATTTAAAAATCAACATATATTTTTAAAAATATTTTCAACTAATAAAAAGTTCTTCCTTTTTAGATAATTAATGGAGTAAAGAAATTAATGATAAAATAATAAGTGGAGAATATATTTCACTTGGTAACCCAAAATTTAACTTGACAGAGAAAATATATAACAATGATTTAATACTTACTAAATTCAATAGTAATGGAGATATTTTTTGGAACTGAAAGCATGCTCTATTTGGATGAGAACCACTAGAAAGAGAATATATGTAGGTGTTGTCAATATTAAGAAAGAAACACCAAGAAAAAGGGCAAGTGTCAATAACACCAGGTAATACATCTTGGTTTCTCATTAATGCAATGCTAAAAATAATATCATAAATTGAGTAAAAAGTTTCAATAGAATCTTCCAACCAACAATGGATACACAAATTACTCCTCAATTAATGTTTAGTAAATTATGTATGTTTAGTAAAAATTGAAATATTTTTCATAGCGCTAGGCTAATCTAATTAATTTCAATCAGTAACATTACTGAGTGGAGTACAAAAAGAGCAAAAAAACAAATACTCTAATTCACCAACTGAAAAAAACAGATGGTTATAAAAACATGCTGAAATTTCCAAAAACAACCTCCTTATTTCAACACATCAAGGAAAACCTAATGGAATTGTTAGAATGGGTAGAAAGATTCAGAAGATATAAGGTGCATGGTTATATTATGCGTGAGATAACACTGAGATTAAGAAAATTAAAATAGATACTATCTAATGGGTGGAGTAAACTAATAAGAGGATTGAGTGAAGTGTTTGTCATTGTGTTTCTGAGCATGGGTGTAATGTGATAATATCCTTTTCAAGTGACTGTAGTCTGATTGGGTTGTTCGGATAGGGAAAGGAGAAGAGAATATGGAAATCAGTCAACTAACCATCATCTCCCTCCTCCTCATTCTCCTCCTCCTCAGTATCAGTACTTTTACTTTTTCCGAGGTTTTTCAACTTTTTCCTCTTCGCTGCTGCCCTCCGTCGGGCTGATTAGAAAAATAAGGGTTACAGTAGAGTAGGTAAATTAGTGTAGAAGAAAATATTAGTATACCATAACAACAATATAAATGACTACAACATGCTTAAAAAATGTATATATATATATATATATATATATATATACACACACACACATGCATTTTTGATCAGAAAAAAATGAGAATTAATTCCTCATATTGAATTTAATGATAT
>WURS02000019.1:1901730-1934092 GCA_011762765.2 Rhinocypha anisoptera
AGTAAATTTTATTCCAATGTCATATTTAGCATCGTGTTTTGGGGATCTTTCCCTGATACCATTCTGCATACAAAAGAAGGCCATTCAGCTATTAACCAATACTCCCTGTAATGCACCCAGTCATTCTTTGTTTAAAAAATTATGTTTGTTAGCAATACGTACCATGTACATGTTTATTGTCAGTATGTAGGCCAAGAAAAATATTTCACAATATAAGACCAATGAACACTAAACTACCATTGTGACTGCACAAGAATGAACAAAGACTTGCACCAACCATTCATAAGGACAAAAAGTATGGATTTGGGGTCCATATCAATGGGTTTTATCTTAATCAACAGATTACCTTTCAATGTTAAATGTGAAGAGAGAATACTTATTTTCAAGAAAAAACTATTAGACTTTCTTCAGAAAAATGTATTCTACTCTATTGATGAAATTATGAATTACCTAGTACATTACTGCTCCATTCCCTTCTATAGGCATGTACATATACTGCTCTATATATTTTTTGTTGTTTTTTTAAATCTTTGTCTTATAGTGATGCATCCTATATTTGTACATATGTACATACTTGTACGCATAGCATGTAGCATTGTACGCATAAAAAAATCATGCTGCCCTGTGCCAAAACTTCTCATTTTTATGAACGGGACTCTTTTTAAATGGATCCGAGGTCTGACTAATGAGAATCAGCATATTTCCTTCACTTTTTCAAGGTGAAGTTGTCTCAAACAATTATAACATGTTTCAAAATAAAGTATGTACTCCTAAATTCACATTAAAAACAGGAAATGTGTAAGATGACAATGAAAGGACCTATAACTTTTTTATCAACAAATACTAAATATCAGTAACAAAAGCAACAGTATTATTAATTCCACACAAAACACACATTCAATAGGATCATTAATAGAATGTTAAATCTCAAATAGAAAAAGTGGTCATGCGAAATGTGATATTCTAAGGATAAATACCTTCAATTATGTGCATTTTCTCCTCCTCTGTCGTCCTTTCTTCGGCTAATATCACTTCCTCTGAAAAAAGATTAGGCAAACACATTTATATATAGAAAACATAAAACTACAAAGTAAATTGACAAGATTTTCACAAGTAACCTTCATTATCTATGCTCTACTACTGCAATGGTTGGGACTTACTAACTAAAACTACAAGACAGAAGCCATTCAATCACAATTATTCTTGCACAATCATGCAAATAGGCAATTTGAGTTTTTTCAGGTGCAAGAGAACATGCTTATTGTGCCATTATGCAACTGCAGGGAAGTGTCTACTGTCCCATGATGTTTATTTACAAGAAAAGGTCTCCTCATACCTTTTATAGAATGCATTGAAATCTATTTCTTAATAATTTGTCATTCTACTAAATAAAATTTATTAATGAAAAATATTAAAAAGTTGAACAAGCATAAGAAATCGCTCAGAAAGCACTGCTCCTTCAAGTTAATAACTGAACGTTGAAGAAATTGATTGAACTAACTCTACCTATGACATGTAACAGCTACCATCTTCAAGTTACCAGAAATGTTAAAAAATAAAAGAATATTGATCATCAGATTAAAAATAAAGGCCTGATGAACATTATTAATAAGTAACTTGAATTTATTTTCTACAATATTAAAAAGAATAGAAAGGTGTATAATGAAACCTAAACTAAGAAGGCCATTAAAATTTTTTAACCTTTCAGCAGAAATACCATAGTCACACATGTAAAATGAAAGTAGAATGTCAACACGAAATCATTCAATGGAAAATTGAAAAAAGGACATAATGGAGGAAACTTGGCTACTCTTAATTTTTCAATATTCAACAATCAGTTCCTTTGCTGATTTGCGCAAACTATGCAAAATGTATGTGGCTTGCACAAACTATTAGTAGTAAAAGTTTTTAGGCACAATTATAAGAATAATATACTTGTGAATTAAACTGTAAGCAAATATGAAGAAGCTTAATTTCAGTAGGACAAAACAGAAAAAATAGGCTTACTCTCCTTAAGCATACATGATGAGGTGTTAAACCCCAACAAAGCTTTCCAAAACACAACAGAAGCTATTGAAAATGAAGGAAAATAAATGAAAAAATGTAATCCCCCGCACTGCTCCTCCTTACCTGCTTTGCAAATCCACTCAACATAACCATTCAACTCTCTTTCTAACTGCTGCTGCCTTCTAAGTTTTAAAAATGTCTGCCTGTTCTCTACTTTCTCTCTTTCTTTGGCAAATTCTCTGCAAAAGCACAGGCAATGAGGATGGGGTGGTTGTGGATGGAGAGAGAGAGAGATAGAGAGAGAGATAGGGGACAGAGGAAGGTTGGTTGTATTCATGAGTGCATTGGGTACACTAATAAAAATGGTCATAATTATAACACAGGAGATTTACGGGCTATTCAACCAGTTGCAGGGTCATAGCAAATAGCATTTCACTTTGGTCTAGGAAATGGGCACACTGTGCATTATGGGATATACCTCACAGGTAACGGGTGCCATATTATTAATTTAGAGTGTCATCCTCATTATTTATCAAGAATAATAAAATAAACCTTATCCAGATCTTTGATTTACTTGGTCATATAAGTATTCATTACCACCAATATATACTACTGTTGGTAATCTTGAATCCATGAAGTCCTTACTGAAGGTGACATTATGTAACGATTAGTTTAAAAGCAAATGCCTCTCTGTTCATTGGCATGATGCAGCTATTAACACTCAAACACACACAAAGAGCATAATGATATAGCACCCTTCACATGGAGAATATTACACCCTTTGCAAAAAGATCACCAGGTTAGGTCATCATACAGAAATGAGTGAAAGGATTGTAATACTACCTAGATCATCATGATGAAAACTTGCATTATCATTAAAAGTTATATGTTCCAGAATTTTAATATATTCTTTTAGGGAAATAGTTAGATTACTGTTTATAAAGGATAAAAAAGTTCTTTTCCCTCTATAAGAGAAAATTAAGGTCACAAATGTTTTGTATTATTATTTAAAAAAATTGAATTATTAAAACACCTTATTATGTGAGTTAAGTAAAATTGTTATTATAAACTCATAAAAGTAAAATCGCAAACTCATGAAATTTCATTTTTTAAATCCTAAACTAGGGCTCAATATGAGATTAGACTTTACTGCTATTACTGAAACTGAGTTGAGTAGAAAATATTTGAAATCATTAGATTTCAGTTTAATCAAAAATATGAATTACATTAGGAAGATTAAAAATTTATAGCTACCAAGGTTAAAAATGAAAGAAGAAAATCGATCAACATTAGTAAAATCATCTAATTTTTGTTAAAAATTCTAGAAAAAATTAAGTTTATAAATTTTATTAGATTGAAAAGGCATATTCAAGGATAAAATGGGAGGATTAAAGTATAAAATTACTTTTTTATAATGCCCATATTTATTTATGAGAAAGCTTGGATTGTAACAGTTGCAATTTTAAAGTTCTGTGAGATGGAAATATAAATTCTCTTGATGAAATGTAAAAATATTATGAGACATGTCAACTAGTACAAAGGGGTCAATCTTTTAATGGATTCATGCACATATTTTCTGTTGATGATCCAGGTTGTAATTGCTGTAGATGAACATCAATCATGACCAAAATAATTGCAGGGAGAATACTGAAAGCCATTGATACACATATAAATTTGAGTGGCATTTTGGTGTGTCAGCATACTCTTATATTAAAGTCACTGATGAGGCCAACCTATCAGCAAGTTATCAATAAACACCAGCTGTGATAATTATGAAAGCTTGTTTCAAAATGCTTTTCCATTGATTTCTTAAGACCTATCAAAAGTATTCACAAGCAAATAAAATCAGTGATGACCTAAGGACCAAGAGGAAATAAACTAATAAATGTTGGATTTCTTTAATGACAAATTGCATCAGTTTTAAGCTTTTAGCTGTTAGTCAGCTTTCATTGTTTTTTTTTTAATTCATCGGGTTTTGAAAATAATCTTTATTGATGAAATCAAATCTACTATTCTTTTATGTATAGCAGAATTTGGTTGGCTTCGTTTAAAAGTGATTAAAAAATTGATATTTATGTACTACTATTGAGGTGCAACACAATGAATAGATTGCATAATCTACTTGCTTATATGTAAGTATGAAAATCTGTGAAATTTATTTCATGGACAAAAAAAATCTGAATTCTTTGGCTTAATACTTTCAACACCTTTTTAGCTTTCTATAAATATTTATATATACATACACATAAATTGTTTGAGAACTAAGCTTGTGAAGATTGAGTGGAAACAGCTCATGACATTCACGTTCATTAATAAAAAGAAATCAATGATAGGAAATAGCTATTTAGTGAAACAAACTTCCATGGGGAGGGATAAGGTCATTTCTGCTACAGTTCTTCACCAACTAGCTGATCGGCATTACCCTGGCATGGAATTCTGAGGAACTTATGTACATGTGATGAGCTGTTTGGGGAAAGAATGGATATTAAGCACACTATATAAATCTAGCTAGACAAGAAAAGGAAGTCTGGTGGAAGTACAGAAGTGGGGAAAGCAGGAAAGTACAGGTGTACTTTTGAAGAGGTACCGTACACTAGCAATCAGGGAAAATGCTTTTCTTTCCTTTCCTTAGAAAATCACACATTCCAGTAAATATATCTAGCAAGCTGTAATGCTTTATTCTATATATGTGTGTGTTTGTGTACCAACACAGCAAAACTCATAGACAGCAGCATGTACAGAGAATTATGAAGCATCATTTGAAGCATACAACTTGAATGGAAATCCCATATATACATATGATTAGTGATTGGAAAGGCTAAGGGAACATTAAGACTCCGGACATATGATTAAAAATGATGATTCCATCTGGGACATAACTACTACATACAAATGATTAAAATACAATCCTATGCTGTTTGTGAATTTCACTGTGTTGTGTTCGACAGGAAAAATGTCTAATTCAATGATTTGTGCTTTGTGAGAGGCGTACCGTTGATGAGAAAATATAAAAAGAAAACAAAACACTGAGGTAGCTCTGTCTACAGAGGTTGACAGGTCCATCTAAATTATTATGAGATCATTTATGCAACTTATTACAGTTTGTATTTCTGAAGCAAGTTGATCTCTTTGATTTCAAATACCTGCTTGACAAATCCAATGCAAGTAAGCATTAAAAGCGTCAGTAAACTGCTTTTTCACTCGAGCTCTGTTAAACTTTTCTCGCCTTTCCACCCTTGCCCTCTCATTGGAGAATTCTCTGTAAACATTTTGGGAGTAAAATGAAGGGATATAAAGTCATGGGGTGAGGAATGAGGACAAAATAATGAAACAGCAGAACCATTAACGTATTCTCAAGACAATTAATATATATGTAGCACTGCATCCCTAACAAATGATCAATAATTTAGAGATTCTAATAAAGTGATCCAATGCAAATGCCCAAAAAAATATTGAAAGTGATTATTATGTAAGGAGATATAAATGTATACATTAAGGATAGCATGCTGGTACTTTATTGACAAGTGGTAAAATGTATTTTTAATAACAAAAGCAGTAATGCACTTTGGGCAAATCAGAGTGAAGTCATATGAAGTGTTAGCACATGAAAAGTTAAAAAAGCATATTATTAATTCAGCTCAAGGAGGGGATGCCCTTCCAAAATGTGTTTCAAAGAAAACTACATATCAGTACTAGATTGCAAGAATCAACATTGATTTTTATCATTTATTGCAAATACTATTTAGTGATTTCTGATCATAAAAAGAATATGTATTTATGAAGGTGAATGAATTGTGGAAAACTTCAAAGTTTGATTGAAAGATAAGCTATTTAGATGGCGATAGACGCATTAAAACAATTTTTTGCATGTGTTCTCTCAAGGTATACTTTTGGCTTGTGATGGATGATTTTGTTTTGCATGTAATCAAATTATATATATTTACAAACTGATTAAGCTGAATGATATGCAGTAGTATAAGTAAAACTGGTTGAAGAATGAAAACAAATTTTTAAAAACAACGGAATATGTAACTGCTGCTCCATTGTCAATACCCTTACCCAACCATCTTCTTTAAGCAAACATTCTCCAAATTGAGAGGGAAAGCTGTTCTTTTACGATGAATAAATTAATAGATAAGTAATGGTGGCAAATAAGTGGATGGTGACAAAAGACAGAACCCAATTATGACATGTTTATGCCATAATTAGCAAGAGATGTTATTTGAATGAATTAAACATTGAAATACTACTATTTAAAAATTAGACACAGATACTTGAAGAATCATTAAATCAATTATAAATGCTAAAAAGCTATTTGATGTTACAAATTTCCATAGATGTTCTTTATTCACATGGTATATGAGTTAATAAGGCATTACGTAATGTTCCAATTTTTTATTAAATGGAAAACACTCCATCACAGAAGATGAGGATTGAAAAACGCATCCAGCCACTTAGAAACCAGCTAGGACAAATGACCTGTTGGAATTAAAAATGGATTTTATTGTCACTTTGCCAAGTTTACAACTTGGAACAATAGAACCTGCAACTAGATGAAGCAAGAGAAGGTTATTGAAATATACTTTTATTAAGCTTATGCATAATACTGCCTCAAAAAAAGACTTAAAGTAACTTATTCATTATTTTTCAATTAAAAGTATTTTGGATTTGGTACTGAAATGCTTGAAGCAATTTTTACCCAAAGAAAATATTATATGATAACACAACATCCATGCCTTTTGGAAGGATTCGTTTCTATGACCTTTATTAGCTGTACTGTAGTCTAATAAGAATAACTAAGAAAGAACATTCCTTTATTATTTATTAACTTAATTATAGTAGAACCTCGATTAACTGGCCTAAATAGGGTGGAGAGTCAGCCTGATAATCTGTTTAAACAGGAGGAAAAATTGCACTGATGGTCATGGAGTAGACAAAAAAGAGTTAGTCATTTGATTCAGAAATAATTATTTCATAACTATGACTTGTTTATCCAATTATTTTATATTGCTACTCCCATATATAGCTTATGTTACGTAACTTTTATCATAAGAATTATAATTATTCACCTAAAAAACACCAATTACATCCTATGATTAACAATGCAATTTCTAACAATGAAATTCATTCACTCCCTTCATGAAAGATAAAATAATGAACTCAATATTAAAAAGAATTTTGATTTTCTACAAATGTCATAGTTTATTTGAAACAAAATTGTGCTTGAATTATTTTTTTAACATTATTATTTTCATGGTATCCATATTAAAACACATGCACAATAGATTTTCATTGGCATGCCACATTTCACCTTATTACTGCATTATAACTTGATGATGCCGTAATACAGTGATATGCTCTTACGATAAGTTCACTTTTTTCTGGATGCATAAGGGCTTTAGACTAGCTGATCGAAGTGGGGACTGGTTGATCAAGGGACAGTTAAGCGAGGTTTTACTGTAGTAAAGAATAGTATCCATGATCCACTGTGATTTTGGATGCACCAAGTTTAGGACTGCCAATGGATCATCTGAGGAAAGAGGTGGCATGCAAGATAAAGGAGGAAATCAATCAACTCACCCGCTAAGAACACCAAGAACTAAGTTGAGCATAAAAAAGGAACCCAGAACAATGAGAGGTACAAAATAGATCCAGTTGAAGGTGCTTCCCAGGGCATCATTCGTCTGGAAACAAAGATTAATTACATGTTAGCATATAAAAATGACTACCCTTGTCTGTAATAAAGATAACTAAAAAATTTCTACATGCACTCTTACAACATTGTTTAAGATGTAAGAAAAAAGAAGCATTTAATCAATTATGTACATGAAACTTTCAAATATATCGGTGACCATTTAATGCACCATTTAATTCTTTCGATATAATCTTACTCTTGATATCAGACTCTGGGGTCATGCTTCAGATGTAAAACTTGTATTTGCTCTTCAAAAAGAGAGTGAGCAGAGTTATTAATTGATGAGCTATTTGAAACAATTTATTATTTAAGATGATGATTTGAATGAATACTCTACTGTAACATATTAATTGCCATTATAGATTTGAATTATGCATGTGCAAGATAGGGCTGGAGTAATTTGTTCGCCAGGTTGGTATGACTTACTCTGAAATCTATTAACAATCTACTGTCATTACCTGTTTCTGTTTGCAAATAAATGCTTGTGTGAAAAATATTGTTTATTTCAAATATCAAGTGTAATTGAGTAAAGAATATGCATACAATTTTGCAACTTAATGGGGTCATTGGCAAGTATTTAATGTTTCAAGAAGCATTCAATGAAAATACTCTATAGAAAACAAAAGTATTTTAGTGATACAAGATGTTAAAGAAAAGCAGAGTATGTATATATCAAAGGGTGTATATACTGGGGTATACACATTAGTTTTTTAATTATGGAAGAACATCTTTTTAATTGATCAATAAATAACCATAAATTGATGCAGATTTTCATCCTACCATATATATTTCACGGAAGGCTCTTCCTTATGAATGGTATGCAATTCAAGATATTCCAATATTCATATATGCATATCTAATTAATAGCAACTAAAATTTAAAAAATCTCAGTCAAGTCAAAACCAAAAAGGCTACCATATAAAAGATCACTATTTTTCAAAAAAGATTTAAAGAAGAGTGAAAAATTAATTGAAAAATTTTCAGAATGGTCAATTACATGCTCTTCAATAATGAGTTCAGTGCATAATGGTATGGAATTGGAGATCGACATGGGGAGTTAAGTTAGAAATGATTATTCCAAAGCAATCAATTACTCAGGTTAGCAAAATGAGACTATCATTACATCGCCATGGGCCTTTCTATCACAAGATAAAAAGTCCCTGCCTTTTGGCCACAATCTAAAGCATGGCTGAGATAATATGAATGATATGGTATGCATCACAACTGAGTTTCAGTAAAATTGTAAAAAAATCTACATTTTCCATCATTTGAAACTTATATTAGAATAGACTGAGGAATGGGAGCATTGGTTCCTCTTAATTTCTTAAGTTCATCAAGAAATGTCAAAAATAAAGTACAGAAAAAATTGAATATGAGGATGGGGCTATTTCATCACAATTGTATGTTGCATGCCATAAAATACTTAAAAGTTTGAAGAGAATCATCACCTCAAGTATTACACTATTAGCAAAAATTACATTAATTTTCTCAAGGTAGAAACGGTTTTTAGGATTCATACCCAGTACAAAATGGCCGTCCACCCTTCCATGGTGATGCACTGGAATACTGTGAGCATGGCGAAGCCTATATTGTCGAAGGAGGTGATTCCGAAATTTGGGCCCTCCCAGTCCTCCAGACATGTCGACAGGCTGGAGTTACACACATAGCTTCCCTGTGGAGCTTCTGTGTTATTGTCGGTGTTACAGGGTGTGGCCATTTCCCCCTCACGAACGATTTTATCTGAAAAATTATAATTTTTTTTAAAATATGACACTGAAGAAAATAGCATATATGTACCAGTGCAAAATATTTGTCCTTAAAAAACACCTTAACACAGATAATTAAGCAAATGGAATTCAAAGTTGTTGGATACATAACATCCCCATTTTAATTTTCATTTTTAATAGACTAGGGATTAAACAAAATGATCATCACAACTTTTAGAGAAGCTTAATCATATTTTTTATTGTAAAATGTAGTATGATCTTTTGAGTGAATATAGAAATATTTCTAATGCATGTATTTTGAGTTTACATTATAAATAGAAAGCATGGATTCAATATTCCAGATGATGCAATTTGGCAAATTAACAGCTGAGAATACCATGCACATAAAACTGTGTGGATTGAAGGATTTTTTAGGTAATTATAAAGAAATTTCATTACTAAAACCTTTTTCATGGCCAAACGTGTTAAAAATACAAAATATATCGTTCAGAAAAATGTCTTTGTACCTAATGCTACATTGCTGAAAGAACATAAATATGCAAATCATTATTTTATGCAGCCTGCAATTTTAAACTAATAAAATTTCCTGTTCTGCATTCCCCTAGACCAGTGTTTCCCAAATTTTTTCCAGCCACTGCCCCCCTTAATTCCGTAAATCTATGCACAAACGCCCCTTGATTGCAACTTCCTTGTTTCTTTTCGCCCACCCTAGATCAAGGGGGCTGGTGCACCCACTTTGGGAACCACTGCCCTAGACCCTTCCCATGATCTACAACCTTGACAGGGTGGAAGGACTTGTTCCTTCCAATGACCTGTGAATCACGATGGGCGATTGGAATGTAGTGAGGGCAAATGGGGAAGCAGTGTAGGGATATTCAAACTTGGAAAGCGAAATTGTAAAGGAGAGAGAGACTAGTACACTTCTGCAAGGAGAAGAAAATGGTGGTGGAGCTGATCGCTAATTTTATTCCTAGGAACACAATTATTAACTCAATAATGGAATTGAATCTTGGCTCAGGCCACTCCAGTAGCTGTCACACTTAGCAGTAAGAAAGATTTTTGTGGTCATCATCTCATGAAATCCTTGCGACACCTTGACTAAAAAGAAGACAACTAAGGGCTGAAATGATCAAGGACTTCAAATGTAAGGATTATGTTAAGGCCCAAAAAGTTAAGAGAATATGAAACTTGAGATGGATAAAGGAAAAATAGATGTACTAGGGCCGAGTGAAGTAAGGTGAAGGGATACTGGGGATTATTGGAGTGATGACCGTAGAATAATCTAGAGTGGAGGGGAGGAGAGTCAGTATGGGGTAGCCATAGTTCTGAGCCAGAAATTAGGAAGGGGGGTAGTCAATATTGAATAGGGTAGCATTTGAGTAATAATGGTTGAAGCGAAAGCTAAACCAAATTAGTTTTAATTTAGGTATACAGGTGCCTACAGGTGGTCACCAGGAGGAAGAAGTAGATGAAGTGTTTGATTAACTTGAGGAAGTGATTGAGGACATACCTGACATAAAGAATACTGTAGTGATGGGGGACTGGAGTGCCTTTGAGGGTGCAGAACGAGAAGACAATGAAGTTGGTGAATATGGTTAGAGGTATGAAATAGTATATGGTATGAAATAATTTCTCTTATCCTCATAATGAAAATTTGAAAAAATTGTGATTGTGTGAATTTAAATAGTTTTGAAAATAAATGTAAAATTTAAAATGAAAAAGGTGGAGCGTATACTAGAGATAATTGATGCATGATTAGTTAAGGCTAAGTCTATGAACTGTTGCGTGCATTTTCTCAATGACAAGAACCCCTGACACACCCTACTATTAAGGATTACATGCACCCCACGTTTTTCGTTTTAAATTTTACATTTATTTTCAAAACTATTTAAAATTCAAAATCACATATTTTTTCAAATTTTTATTATGAGAATAAGAGAAATTATTTCATACTTTTTAGTCCATTTTAAAAATGTTTTTTTTTTAATTTTTTAAAAATTCATGTAATTATTTTATATTTTTTAGTTCATTTTCAAATGTGGTTTTTAAATATTTTCTATTTATACTTATATAAATATCTCATACTTTTATAGTCCATTCCAAGAATGCAGTTTTTAAATATTTATATAATATTTCTCCTAATGGTCCGTTTTCTCCTGCGGGAATACACTTTTCTTCTGGCGATGTCGAGGAGGTATCGGAAATAAAATTACTTTCAACTTTTTCAATGATCCCTCGACAGCCAGGTTGGCGAAAAAAAAGTTGACCCCTGTAAAAATCGAACCCACAACCCCCCAGGCAGTAATCCCGCATGGCTCCACAGAGCCAGTGAGACATCTGCTTAAGATAGGGAATTTAGCATGTTTAGTACTGCAGACCCCTCGGCCATTGCCTTCCACCTCGCACGGAAATATGTATAAATCTTTATTTATTTATATGTGTTTGTAAAGATAATTAAATATAATTGCATTGTCATCCAGTTCTGAGTTACATTTAAAGTTCAAGTTTCCAGCTTGTAGGGAAGTTAGTTTAACATCGATTCCCAACTTTGACCCGAACAGACACACAAACAAACAAACAGACATGAAAGCGAGTTAATGAAAATGTGACAATAAAAAAAGCAGAGATGACTAGAAAGATGGTAGAGCATTGGAAGCAGTGGAAAAATGTCAGTATGAATGATGAGGGAACGGAGTACCAAGGGGCAAAATAACATATACTGAGGCCGAGATATGGCAAAGGAGGAATTTTTGGAAAGAGCAATGTAAATGTACATGGAAAAATTACAGAGGCAGAGAAATGGGTACACTATATAGGAAAGTTAAAACCTTGTCAGAAAATAGACTGGGAAATAATACCTTCTGTATGAGATAAGTCTGGGAATACATTGTAAGAGTAGAAGGAAATTTGGGAAAGATGGACAGAGTATCTATGCGGTAAAGAGAACAGACCCATGGAATAAGAATTTAGGAAAAGAATATGAAGTTGATGCGAAGAACTTAGGCCTATTATATAAATATATATATATATATATTAGATAGCAAGATCTATCTTGCTTTGGTCTAAGGAGACTTTGTGATAATAAGAAAAACAAGGCAGTAGGGTTGGATAATGTAACAACAGAATTACCAAAGGGTCTAGGAAAAGGTAGAGCCTTTTTGAGCTAATTTGAAGAATTTAGTGGGAAGATTTTGCTAAGTTGAGTTCAATTCCAATACCAGAGAAAACAAATGCTGTAAAATGAGAAGACTATAGGACAATTAATTTGGTCTCTCACATGCAGCAAAAGTAGTTCTAAGAATCATTTTCAAATGATTGGAGAAAAGGACGAATGAATGCCTATGTGAAGATCAGTTCACTTTAGGAGAGACAAAGGACTCATAATGTGATAGCATTAATGAGGACAATGACAGAACAGAATGTAGAACATAATCAAGATCTACTGATCTGATTTGTAGATTAAAAATACAGCTTTTGATGAAGTGGCATTGCAAAAAACTGATGGAAGTTTTGCAAAAAAATAGAAATGGAATAGAAGGATAGGCAACCTGCATATGACTCAGGTCAATCAAGTAAGGATAGCGGATGAAAAATCTGAATGGGCAATGCTAGGCAGGGGAGTAAGGCAGGGTCAAAGAAAAAAAAGGCAATGGAATGTGAGCATAAAGGACAGATTTGTCTTGTATGCAGCGTAGGTAGTCCTAAGAATCATCAGCAAAAGACTGGAGAGAAGGGCAGAAGAATACCCAGGTGAAGATCAGTTCAGTTTTAGAAGAGGGACTCATGATGTGAAAACAGGTAATGCGGGCATGGATTGAAAAGAATATAGAATATAATCAGGATGTTTTTGCCTGCTTTGTAGACTTTGAGAAAGCATTCAATAAAGCAGAGTTGCTAAAACTGATGGAAGTTTTGCAAATAATAGGAGTATATTGGAAGGATAGGCATCTCATTGGAAGCCTGTATGTGACTCAGGCAGGTGGAGAATATGAATGGGTAAAGTTAGGCAAGGGAGTTGGACTGTCCATTGTCACCTGCACTTTTTAACTTCCATTCAGAGGAGATGGTGACAGAGTCATGGGAAGCTCTGTAATCAGGGATTAAAGTGAGTGTGGAACTCAAGTCGGTCAGATTTGCAGATGACCAAGCTTTAGTTGGTCATTCAGCCAAAGGAGTGCATAACTTTTTGAGCCCTTTACATTCAATCTACATGCACACCCTGGAAGCCACCTAGTGGTGTATGGCAGGTGGGTCTAGAGGACCAGTGGAAGACATCTGACATGAAGATGAACCAGAAGAAAAAATGAAACTAATGAGATCCTCAAATAGCAGGAAGACTGACCATAAGACTAAAAGGGCATAAGTTGGAAGAGGTAGAATTTTACTCGAAGAGAAAACTTTACTAATTTGAGTAGCATCCTATAGGGAAATGGATATAAGAGACAAAGATATAGGAAGAAGAATTGCATTAGTAAAAGACGCTTTCGGTAAAAGGAAAGAGCTGATGAGAGGAACCATAAGGAAATACTAGATGAAGAAAAGGTTAGTGAAAACTCTCATATGCAACTGAAACTTTGCTGGCCATTGTGGCGACAGGGTAATGTCCTCGTCCACCAATTTGGAGGTTGTTCGTTCGAATCCTGACTAGGTGACTTTTTCAATCTCCACCTAGGGCAAGGCTGTTTGTGTTTCGTCATTGTTACAAATATGTTATACTGTCCACCGTAATTGGTCACTTAGTGCTGTGTGTGAGCAATTGTAAAATAAAGCCTTTGTATGGATTTGAAAACTGGTTCATGAGGAAGGATGATGAGCATAGATTGCAGACTTTTGAGATGTGGGTTCAGAAAAGAATGGAGAAAATGAAGTAGGTGGACAAGGAAACAAAATGAAAAGCGCTTAGAATAATGGCAGAGGAGAGACAATTGTTGGAGGGAATCTGAAGAAGACAAGACAGGTGATGGAATGGATACCCAGGTGATGGCATTGCTCAGGACTGTAATGGAGAGTGTACTGTAGGGTAATTGATGTATAGGTAGGAAAAGAAAAGGGATTACAGGCAGAACTAAAGCAGATAGGTCAGTGGCAGAATTAGGTAAGTAGTAGAAAAAATTAAGCAGTATGCGGAGACAAAGAGGGATTTATGTTAAGATTGGACTTGGTAGTTCTATTTCAGAATTCTTCAATAATATACCTTACTCGGAAAATTATAGTAATTTTTTATCATAATTCTCTTAAATTTTAAATCAGGAAATGCATCTAGTAAGAACTATGAACATATAGAATTTTATGAATTATGATTTCCAGTTCTAAAATAGTGTAGCTTAGTTAAAATAGTCTTGTTAAGCTTTTAAATTTAAAAAAACATGTGAAGAAAATTTCATTAAAAGTTTCAACTTTCAGTAAATTGTTTTTGCTTTTTTGTGAAATGTCAAATAATCATTATTAAAACAAGTTATTGTAGGTGGTTTAATTTTCAGATATGTGGTTTGTATGATCAAGGTCTGTGATTGACCATATTGAACAACCTTTCAATTGTATTTTTATCCATCCATGAACTAGTCTGAACTAAGTTTAAGGTCCTCCCCCCTTACCTATATGCAACATTTAAGCATACATTATGAATATAACAGATTCATTACAGGAGACATTTTACGTTACTTCCGATTCGGACACATTGAGGACAACAATAAAAATATAATTATGAAAACACATTATTTTTGTTGTAAAGTCAAAGAATGAACTTTACCTTTACCTACATGCTAAAATACCTTTAGGACTGTATTTTTTAATACAGAATTTGATGGATATTGATATAGCAGTGTAGGCACGATAGGGATTATTTCTACTTACTCAGATCTTCTAAACTGTAGCATGTTTTATGCAGGGCACCAGCATAAAACTCAAGGCCTATGATGGCAAATATAACTATGGCAAAGAGCACAAGGAGTCCAATCTGCAGCAAAGGTGCCATGGCTTTTATTATGGACTTGAGCACCACCTGCAGACCTATATATTGGAAATTGAAAGAATAAAACAAGGAGACAAACAGGATACTACAAGTTTTTCAATTTATTATTTAATTGCTGAGAATTTTAGCAAGCTCACAGAAAAACAGTAAATGCAAGCATTACTTTGAAGTTATTTTCAGTTGAAGTTACTTTTGAAAGGCTATCAAATGACATCAGTGGCGTAGGCAGGAAACTGAAACACAAGTATGTAAGAACAAGCAGACATCTCTTATATTTTCCATTTGTTTCATTTTAAATGTCCATTACAGCTTATGTTAAGTTTCAAGTTTAAATGACAGGAGATATTAAAAATTTATCTTCATTATATCATGAAAATAATAGTTAGGAGGGGAGGAGGGTTTCAATCCCATATAAATCTCCCCCTCCTACGCCACTGATAAAAATGAATCCAATAATCAGTGGCATAGCAATTACTTGAGTTTAAATTATCAAGACAACATATCAAATTTATATAATTAATAATTACAATATAAATGCAGATATCTGAATGAAACTACATTTTTTAACTTGCAATTGTTCTATAAATGACCTGAGCTTAATGCAGACAGGTAAGAGTAACAGAACTTTTTAAATTAACTATATTAACTACAGAAAAATTAGGAATCTAAAGACCATGCATTTACTTCTGCCTGTAGCCACTGATTACAAAGATAAGATGATTTTCCATCATTGTATTTATTTTTAGTTTGAATCTGAGCTGCTTTAAATGGCCTTCAATTGAAAAGGGTCGTCAAGAGTTGAATACAATAAATACCAAAATTTGAAAATTAATCTTATGTACAAATCAATCATTATGTTTAATGCATCCTTTTATCAAGTGAAGGGATTTATGTTTACTGAATAGTATATAGGTAGAAATACTTCCTAAAAGTGATTGAAAGATACTATGTGTTCACAATGTTAATAACATTACAAAAATAACTAAAGTCTTTTTTACTTCAAAGTCTACTTTTCTCTACTGTTTTCTCACCCCAAGGGATATTTCTTCTGGCCAAATTAATTACTGCATAATTTTACAGGTAAACTATACAGGAAAGCAAAATCAAAGAACTGAAAGCTCAACATTACTTGAGCATGGATATGTTTAAATCATGCCTAAAAGGTTCATATACTGTATATACTGAGTAATCTGCAACACTAATTACATCTAACACAAAAAAGCAAAAAATGGACAAACATAATGATAGATTTGTACATATATAAAGTCACAAACAAGCCATTAGTTACTTCAAATTGGGTATACAACATCCACTCAAACAAGCAAAGAGCCTCTATCCGCACATAATGATTGTTGAAATACAAAGTGGGCGTCTTTGGAAAAAGAAACGCCAGCTGAGGTAATAAATTTCCTTAGCAGCAATTCCCATTTTGACAAGGTCAAAACGAGAGAGAGACAGAGAAAGAAAGGGGTGGGGAGGCCATTTATAAAAAAGTACAATTTATTTTCTTTCAATGTGCTTTTATAATGACTTAAATTTTACAAAAGCAGAAAAGCACAAGGACAATCAATGTACTTGTCATCTTAATGTCAAGAGGAAGCATCAATTAGGGGTGAGTATGATCATCAGCCAAGACGGGGAAGGAGTAGGATGGGGGCTCCTTCAAGGCAAATAGCATTCGGTTTGATAAGATGGCCTAGAGGAAGGCCGTTAGACTGTCAAAATTCTACAGCTCACTATTTCAATCAACCAGTGTCTGTAAGGCCATTCACAAACAGGGGTGGAAAGCTAGTTTAATGCAGGTCCACCTTAGCAACACTAAAAAATAGTCAGCTGGCATTCAGAAGTAAATTAGTTGAAGGGTTACCCAAATTAGGTGAGGACATTTTGACAAAGGATAGTATATAAGACTGTTGTTAGCCATTAGTTACATACAATTTCTAAAACAGCAAAATCACACCCTAACCCATTCTGATCTACATCACTGAGATGTAATGGGAAGGAATACTGTAAAATACAGAAATAAAATGAAACATTGAGACAAATTTTGTATGCACAACAAGGTAAATTTTTAAGCTATGCCGTAAGAATTGTAGAATAAACACACAATTGCTTGAATCAGCCTGACATATATGTCAGTGATTATCTACTTGTCCCCATGATGGAAATCCAAGGAGAGTGACATTAAATGCCTGGAAAAATTGACTCAAGAATGACATTGAGCTTAAAGCTATGGCCTTCAGAGTTTCCGGTGGAATGATTTGGAAATGCTAAGGAGGAATACATAAGACACTTGATTGTGATGCTCTTGTTTTCTCGAAGGCTTCACTACTGCAATAAAACCTTTTCCCCAAGGTTTTAAATTCAAGTAGTTTCGTTTATACACTGGGATGTTCAGTGGTATTCAACCTGGGATGTAATATTCTTAGAATCATATCGAGAGATAATTTTCTTGGCTGAGCAGATTTTTTCAGTGAAAATATAAGAACAAAGCTTTCAAAACCTGCAATGAATTAACATATTTGATAATGCATACAGTGCATTATTTATCAAATAGATTACTACCTGCAAGCTGATATGTCAAAAGTTATAATTTTTTCCTCTGCATCATAGGTTTTGGAGGAATGAGGTTTTGCAAAATTGTCTGCCAACAAAAAGGTTGAATATCACTGCTCTATAACGTTGTAAAATATACGTATATCTGAAGTAAAAAAAAATTTTAATGATGTATGGTCAGGCTGATGATCATTTGAAAGAACAAAAAACTGCCAATTGCTCCTCTGACCTTAAACTGAAAGGAATGCTAAAGAAGGTCTTGAAAACAGAGTAAACAACTCAAAAGTGACACTTGAACATGTGGAATGAATTAAGCAATAAGGTAAAAAATATATTTGTTGGTATCTGGTAAGTGAACAAACACATTGACAGCAGAAAAGAGGAGTTCTGCAAGGGAAGTGAAGGCCAAAAAAAAATATATATATACAAATTACTTCTCAATGGAATGTGAACTCTAATATTGCAATTGCATATATAAAGCATAAAATAAGATTTTTGGGAGATAACTTTAAAGAGGAATTGAAAGAGGAAGGCAGGGGGTGTGGATGGAAAAATTACTTTCTCTTTTTCATTTCTTTCATCTTATTATCATTTGGCAGCGCTGCGAACTACGAGAAGACGAGGACAGATATATACTTACTGGGAATCCCTGACACGAGTTTGAGGGGCCTAAGAACTCGTATGGCCCTCAATGTTCGCAGATCAACCTCTAAATCATTTTGTGGGAAGAGTGTGATGAACCTGTAAAACACTAGCGTGTAACTACTCCACACACACACAGACAAACACTACTGACTAGACTATTGAATGTGTAGTAGCATTGCTATCTAATTAAAATGGTAATTTACTGTTTGATACTGTAATGATAATAATGGTAATGTAATAAAGAGAAGACTGAGACAGACAGATAATAATATAAAATTTCGTAAGCCAACTACTAATAACAGCTAATAACAAATGGCTGGACCTTCGGGATACAGGTGACTTCATGTCTCTGTCTGAAGTAATATACGATATGGCAGTAATGATAATAATAATAATAATGATATCATCCCCAAAGACATACATACTACTTCTAAGCTTAATTAATTTTTCTAATCTAAAATCACTCTGTTCAATGTAAAAGTATATTAAAATAATACTAGCATATTAAAAACACTACTCTATTTTTATTTTGTGGTACACAAGACATGCCTCTGATTCCAAAGAATAAGGATACAAATTCCTGAAAAAGACTAAAAAAATTGGTATCTAATTAATTAAATGCAAGGTCACCAATTAATTATCAAAGTGGTGACACAAAGGAGTTTGGTGGCTGATGTGGGATTAGGGTAAGCAATAGATATAAAAAATAAATACATACAAAAATTAAATTACCCTTCAAATATTTCATTCACAAGTTCTGTAAATTCTAAGTAAAATGAAGATTCACATAAAGACACTCTAGTTAGGAATCAAAAACAGGATTCACAGTGTAATTAAGGTCGAGGAAAGAAAAAACTGCCCAATGCTTTCTCCAACTAACCAAAATTTGTTAATGGAAACTGGATTATGGCCAAAGATATCAGTACAAGCTTAGGGGCTCAAAAACATAACAAAAATTGTCCATCCTGACATGTCAGCATGCCAACTTGCAAAGCATTCGTGCTCACCCAGAGAATAAGGCCAGTGAGTCACCTATGGGGTTAGTCATTTTCTTATCCAATCATATAAATGCCTTTTTAAAATTAAATTTTCTAAGACGAGGAAGTAATGTGAGTTTAAAAACAAATTATAGTAAACAAATGGGTTAATATGTATAGTCTTGCAGTTAAGCATAACTTGGTTGTCACCTTATATTTTTAAGTTTAACAGATATTATCTCCTTTCTCATTGACATACTATACTTTATCGTCAATACCTATGCTCTTCTGCAAAAGTGGAACTAGGTATTTCTGGCATTCAATTTAATGATATGTATAGCATCTAAGTAAACTTAGTCACGAGCTGCAAGATTTTAATTCAGTACTAGAATTATTCATATTAAGTATCCAATTTGTCACTAGTATATATTTAATAAAAAGATGAATCCAGGATTATAGTTTAGTATAAATATCTATGTAATGTGAAAATTTATTTTTAACAAAGTTAAGTGATGAATTAACATAAGCTGAGTAACTTCTCATTTGAATGCCCTGATTTACTACTACTCTCCTTATAAATTACCTGCTTGAAGAAATGACTAAATAGAGAAAAAAGGTAGAAAAATCACAATGGGCAGACGAGTGGATACAGGTATATATAGGCTGACTAAGGAAAGAAGATAAGAATTGTGATATTAAAGGACTAACAAAAGGACACACACAGTCAAGTTAACACACAGTAGACACAAAAGAGAATCACAATAATTACTTCAGCATTGCCACAAAAAATGAACAAATATTTGGCTAAGGACAGTATTAGAAGGGTGTTGAAAGATAGTCTATAGTCATTGTAGTAGAAAGGCCCTGAAGTAGGATACAAAAGAAAAACAATAAAATGTAATGCTGAGCCAAAAAAACAATAAAACAATGTAAAATATATAACAAAACAAACATTCACAGCTATTACAACAGTTAGAAAATAGAAGTAAAGATAACCATACTAATAAGAACATTTATAAAACTTTCATTTTTACGTAAACATCTTCAACAGAACTAGCCATCTGCAAGATATTCACTGTGTTAAGAACAAATTACAATAAATTTGATCTAATTTTTCTAAATGACTGCTGTATTATACACTTTTAGTAATAAATCTGCTCAATTTCCTAAAAAAGAAGTATTTATATATATGTATATAACTAACTATTCCATCTAATCACATAAACAATTTGAAGATATAGAAACAAGATTATTCTTCCACTATAGCGCTCTAAGCTGCAAATAGCCACTGAACTTTGAATTATTACAACAATATAAGTAGAAAAATGGTTGAGTAAAAAACTATGCTTTATTAGCTTCTGTGGCAATTTTTCTAAAGATCAGGAGTAAGCCTGATCTGTTTACATCAAATACCTTATTATCAATGACTCTTGCATCAGTATGAACACTGGCAAGGCTAAGGTTACTACTTGGTAAATGTTATATAAAATTGGGATAGATTGGTTGGATGAGGTTGTAAGGTATTTTCAGATGCAAGTTATAAACTGTTATTTAAACAGGAGAAAAACTCAGCTACTCTGCTCTGAAGTTAGGGAGAGGTTAAGAAAGGTTACGTTCTGTGGGTTAGTAGTTAGCTAAGTACGTATTTTTTGCTGGTTTGATTAGTTTTTTTAGTTATCAACCGGCCAACTACAGGCCACTTACTTGGGATTCTTGAGACCAACTTGAGGGGTCTTAAGACGCGAAAGGAACGGAGCATCCGCAGATCCACATCCACATTTGATTCTGCGAATATGGTCATCGACCTAAAAACATCATCAGTGGCTTGTTATAATTGTAGTGCTACGGGATGGTCCTTAAAGACATGTGAGGGTTGAAGGCAGCAGAAATATTTGTGAGGGATGAGGTGGGCTTGGAGAAGGCTTGAATGTGGGAACGATGATGAATATGAGCAAGAATCTAAGAGATGGTAGATAACAAGGAATGGGGATGTTATATGAAAAATTAATTACAAGCAATTACTCCAAGGAATCATTTGTTGCCAACCACGAGACCAAGGTTAACTGTATTAACCATCAAAGTTATTCAAGAGAGAACAGAATGTTGCCATCCAATGAGCCAGCTATGCATAGTAATGGACAACCAATGTAAGGAAATCTGGAAAGTCTACTGACAATTTTGTCTGGTGAAAATTTTACATAGGGTGTTATATACAAGGTGAAAGCATAACAGGGAGGACCTTGATCCGAGTTTTTTTCAGATTGTTGCATGTTGGAATCTTGTAATCAAATAGAGGCCGAAGAAAATTTTGGAACTTGTTCTAATTAAAGTCAGTCAATTTTTCCAAGATGTTTATTATTATAGCAACCACTTTGTATATAAAGGTCTGCATCTCTGACCAATTGTGCTGCAGGAAATTTTCTAGGATTGGTCATCTTAATCCGGCATATAAAAACCCTTCTTTTTCTAATGTTTTAGATTAAACATTCCGATCAAATGAAGTTTGTCAAAACTTTGAAAGGTCCATTATTAATTCCTGGAATTTGAATTATGCTGTTATAATAATAATGTCATAATAATATTATGACATTATGATTTACAAGAGGGTGAAATGTTTTTGTCAAGGTAAAATTTTTGATGAAACACAAAATTATTACACAGGCGAATGTAGTGGGCATTTGAGTCACACTCAGTAAAATGAATGGTTTATATGATTCAATAGGAATTGTGATTCTGTAGAAGTTGATCAGCAATCAGGGAGTACATGCTGACATGGAGTTTTTATTTTGATGGTTGAAGTGCTATCCATCAAGATTATCTAACAAAAGGATAGACATACTATAATTCAACTTGAAGTGTTGAAAAATCGTGGAGAAAACGTAAGCGGTGGGATCTCAGTACTTTGAAAAAACAAATGATTGCATTATTGCTCCATCAAAGCTATGCATTCCTATGCTGGCCCAATTACGTTAAATGTTCCTAGACTATGTACCCTCTTGACTTTTACCTGTATCCCAACCTCTATTCAACTCTTTGAAGGGTGAAGATTTGATGTAAAATCATTTAAGACAATTAGCAGACAGCTCACCATGCACATGTAGCCTTCCAGTTCTGCTTCCAGGAAAGGAAATACCATTTGGGAAAGTGAATTGATTGGGCAGAAAATTGTTTTGAAAAGGAGAAAGGTCAATCAATAGTGTGTTGGTTAGCCCTATGATCATAAAAATTCTTGAGAATATTTAAAACAGACCTTATATATATTTATACAAAAAAGAGAGAAACCGATATATAATTGTTCAATGAAGAAGAATTTGCCAAACCACAGCAATACATAAATGTTGATTGGGTGCGATTAGATTTGAATATTTGTGTTTTGAAATAATCTGCTACTTGCACATAGGTTTTCATTGGATGATATTAGTCACTGTGAATCTATAATATAAAGATCCACCTAGTTTTTAAGCTTAATGAATTATTCACACTTATGTTTTCAACATGCCAGAAACATTTCCTCAAAAGAGATATAGTAAATAAAATAAAATATGGCAGAGATAAATTGTCCATTAGTCCATAAACATTTCCTTTTTAAAAATACACCTATTACAATCCATGAATCAAAGTGGTTAATTTCAAATGACTTTCTGGACACATGCTATAAAAATACTTGAATATTAAGATGAAATGTTATTGTACATATAAATTGAAATGGGAAATAGTTTTTGAACAATCAATACACAACCCTAAAAATTATGCTGCTAATGAGTTCAATGATAGCATTATCAGTCTAGAGCGATGCTAGGTACATTTCAATAGACAAAGCTTGAAAAATAATCGAATGTTAATGAAAAAATTTCTTTTATCAATAGACCCTAAATAGGAAGTACATGGTCCATGTTGAGCATATGCACGATGATTAATAGTGCAATTGTATTTGGTTATGAAAATATAAGCTTTGAGGTAAATGGATGAATACTAGGTTCCTGGCATTTGGTCTCACTACTGTAATCAATCCAAAATTTCATTGTAAATAGAAAATCAGTTGGCAACAAACATTAAAATAAATCAGGCTTCAGAAAACCCTACAGGATAGTAAACTAGTGGATTTACTAGGTAAGGTTGGTATTTTATTAAGGACCTCTGAAGATGTAAAAAATTAGCGAGGGCACTAGCTACATCTTTTCTTTCTACTAGCTGGTAAACTAATCTGGCTTGAAAGTTATCTGAATTTCTATAGTAAGTCAGACTGAACTGAAAATTTACCACTCAGGAAACTCATACATAAGAAAAAAAATTAATAGATCTAATAATTTTATAATAAGATTTAATAGATATAATAAACCAAAAGTTAGAAAAAGATAAGATAGCCCATGTCATACATGGGAAGTTATCTAAGAAAACAAGCATTACATTTTACAGACAGAACATAGGATTTCTAGGATAGAGTAATCAAGAAAATGCTTTTAATGGGAAGAGGATGAAGTAGAACTTAGGTAATACTTTTTCAGCAGAAGACAATTGTGTACCAAACTAAAAGGAAGGAACTCATATAACTGTTAATGGGCAATGTACGCACTAATTATAATAAATATTAGAACACTAAAGTTATTCTATTTTCTACAATTACTAATAGTGACTACAAAAGATTTGTGATGTATGAGATACGAAGGAAGAGGTGGAATTTGGGATGGGTGCTTGTGGTCATAGTAGAAGTGGCAAGTCACAGCAAAAAAGAAGTAAACCATATTTCACATACACACCAGCTTAAAGGATTGGTATGATTTTACAACAGGGCATTGAAAAGTAGATAATAGCATCATTTGTCACTCACCCTGAAAAAGTTTCAGGTCCTTTGAGACTTAACAATCATATGTGGTGAAAATTACACATCAAATAAAAAATAATACTAGTAACATGTTTAATTTATTAATTCCAATGATACTCAAATATGAAACACAAATACACATGTTTATGTAATCTGCTCCTTCAACACCAATTCCTACAGAAATAGAGAAATATAAGAATAATAGCATGAAACAAAAATAAATATTATTTTGCAGCAACATTATGTTTCAACATCAGAATATCAGCACACACCTGGTGACTGAAAAAATATGTTATTTCAGGCATAATTGATATTTTCCTATTTTCCTTACATAAGTTCTTTTGAAAACAGGAAAGAAATAAGCTATGCCTATTCTATAACAGAAACCCTAAGTAACAATAGTGTATGACATGGCAGTTACAGATCTAAATTAACCATAACCAGGGTCATTAAAGAGAATTGTAAGTGAGATTTCTGCATATCATTATGAATGTATATGTTACTCAAATTTCAATGAGAAACTTTAAGTAAATGTTCATAATAAAACAATCAGACTGCAATAAGCATTGGTATCTGCTAATTTTTCTTAATTGGCATTGATATGACAATATATTGTCATGAAGACCAATATTTTGTGCTTATGCAAGCTTTTAGAATATACGCCAATAATAAGGGAAACCACTAAATGAAAAAACTAAGTCCTTTAATGACCCTCATTTTAAAATACTTTCCTAGTATATTTTCATCAACCTGGTATCAGAAAAATAGGCAGCCATTAAGAATTTCTAAATGGACCTCTTAAAACTGAGGCATATTAAGTGGTATACACAAAAATTGTTTGAAGAGGAAGGGACCAAACTCTGGTCTTGCTTATCCTGACACACATACCCACCTAAGGGCATAATGGTAGGACAGAAGTAGGTATACTACATACATAAATAGAAAGACACAAGTATACTAGGTGAGAAATTATAAGTCACAGAAGTCCCCAGGTGAATGGGAAGCATTGGAAACACATATTATCATAGTAAAATTATGCAATGCAGTGATATACCTGAAAACCATTTATCAACTATTCCCCATGCAATAACTCGAAATTGTCCAACAAAATTATCACTGGACCAACAGTTTTATGTATCCCTTGAAAGTATATTGCTTTATTTAAAGATATATTAAAAATTATCTCAAAAATAGAAAATCTGAAAACAATATTTAATTTAAATACACACATACGGATGGTTCAAAAGTATTGGTATCTTAAGAAAAGATACTAGCACCTGAGATTGTGTGCATGTTCCATCAATTCATAACCATAGTGGATTCCAATTATATCAGGGTCTGTCTAATCATAAGTCCTAATTTACTAGTTAGTTCGTTAAATTTTAGCTGGAAAAGAAATTACAGTAGGTGAATTACTTGTACAAAGTATATATGCTGGAGTAAAAATCTTGATTTATATATAAAATAACATTATATGGGGTGCAAATTAATCCGGAAATCAGAAGCATTTCAGAAATCGAATGTCATTGAATGACAATATGAATTACTTTTAATTTTAGCTTATTCAAGGTGGTAATTAGTGTACAGTAAAGTCACCTACGGTACCCACGTTATTCGGCTGAGTCAGCATTGGGTAGCGATCTTATCTTTACTATTTGAAAAGACAAATGAAAATTGGGAGGTTCCATGCTGATTAACCAAGATTTCGTCCTTAACTAGGTTTCTGAATTTCCTATCAACTGTTAGAACTGAGAAGAGTAAAACTAGTACTGAAGTAAGTCACAGTAATTTTGACAATATGATATCCAATCTTCATTATCCAGTAGCTAATCAAGCTTATCTATTACCTCTTGGGACTCGGAAGACAAGAAGGTATTCCATAAATGTATTATGAAAAAAAAACAATATTAAACAAACATTTTTCTAAATTTAAAATAGAAACAAAAGGAAAAGGATACCAAAGTGGTATGATTCGATTACATTTCTGGAAATTATTGTTTGAATTGACTTTTCCCTAATAGAATTTAATATTAAACATGTGGCCGGAAAAATCTTTAGTCAAACTACTTACGTATTTACTTCCATCTTCGAGATTTTGCCTAGGTAATTTGGCTATTTGAACTCTTTCGAACAAAATATGCTTTCTCAAAACTCGACTACCATTATACCACGAACAATTAACTATCATCTGGAAATATATATTGAATCTAAATTCCATGTATGGCATTTTGATAAAAAGACAACCTTCAAATCGTGCAACAACTTAAATGTGTTTACAATTATTTTCATTTTTCATTTGTTTACCCGTAAGATTATGATTTTTCGCGCGCCTTATTTTAAAGTTGCACTCGCTCAAGAAACATCTGATATTGTTTGACAATTTGAGTTTCACTAAACAAACAATCACCGGAAAAAGTTGATAAAATTCTGTTTTGCAAAATTTAAACGTTGATAAGCCTGTAAATCTAACGATGCCTTTAACTTCGTATTGGTTTTTAACAGTGTTAAGATAGTAAACCTTCCCAAACTCATCTAGATTGGAAATGATTCAAAACCTGATATAATGCAGTTCATTATTATTTATTCTGGAATGAGATTTTTTTATTGTTATGAAAGTGATACGAGATGATTTAAGTGAAAGGAAAACGCGAATGGGCGTAAGTGTGGTAATTTGCAAAGCAATAAAAACGATTAGGACAATTTTCGCCATTTTTGAAACGTGAGAGGAAACTAAAATGATTTGGATTCGTATTGGAATTACAAATTAGGTAATTATAATCAGATTACCACAGACCATAATAAAGGAAGAAGGTGAATATAAAAGAAAAACCGGACCTTTGTGTAAGCGTGCCATTAGATCCTTAATTTTCATGTAGAAAACCTTAATTTCCATTGGTAGAGTTTTTTTCGGATTATGTTGAAACATGAAATTTTGAGTTAGGCGAAGTGTGTAGTATCCACCAAAGGAGCATAAATGGTGATAAAAAAAATCACTGAGATTTTCGTCAAATACTACCTTGAGTAGCATCGCAGATATAAAAAACTTTACCATATTTGAATTAAGATAAGGCCCCAACTGCTAAATCGAAGATTTAGAAACAGTAAACGATAAACCAACTAAGACATGATGTTATCATTAATGTAAATATCAAGTTATTTATTGCCCTGAAATCATAATGCATACTAAGTCCAATTTCTTTTTGCATTCTATATGGAAGTAGATTTGGTTCAAGTGAGAAATTAATGTCATTAAGAAAGTATTTAGTGTTCATAATTTTATTTCTGATGGAACATGCACAACTTCTTCCTTTCATTGGAGGCCAGAATAGCTATTAAATGCAAACTTACTCAACACTTCAATTTACACCACTATAGTAATTACTTCTATTCATATCCTCATATAATACATAACTCCCAAGGAAAAGATCATATCAAGAAATAAATTTCGTAATATTAATACCTTTTAAAATAAAATGTGCACAAAAAGTGTAACTGAATGTGTCATGGATATTTTAATCATAAAAAACGTGTTTAAAACGCACACCATAAATAGGAAAATGAGTTATTCATTCATATGTAAATCGTTCAACACATCGTTTTAAGTAGTAAAAAAAGTAAATTGATACATAATTAATAACTATTTATCATTGAACTTCTCATACAAATCATTATATGTTTATTATAAGTTAATAATAATTAGTCCGGACAAAAAAATCAGACCGGAATCATTTGTCAGTAAAATATTTTTAAAAATTCATTGATTTCATGAAAGTATTTCAGTAATGAATTATTAAGCCATAAAATAACAAATATTAATTGTATTGTGCATCATGGAGTTAAATTGAAGCCAGTACTCACCCTGTGACAACCACGACGAAATCCATCATGTTCCAGATGTTTCTCAGGTAGGAGCCTCTATGAAGAACAAAACCCAGAGCTAGGATCTTCAGGGAGGCTTCTACACAAAATATGCCCAAAAAATAGGGCTCTGTCTTTTCCTAAGGAAGAAAAGGTTTGTATTATACAGGCATTCTTAAGATAATTAAAATTAGATAAATGATTTCAGTACCTATGTATTTAAATTGGGAACAATTTTGCTATAAATTTATTTACTAAATAAAATAGGATAAAAATGTCCAAGTGATTTATTAAAAATCTATTGGAGATGGTTTTAGTTGCACTAAGGGAAAAACTATCAATTTCCTTGAATTATACAATGCTTCTCCGTCTCGTAAGACGATTTAAAATTTTCCGTTAACTTTTTTTAATCACGTAAAGGAGTAGACTAGATCTTCGTAGGAGGGGAAAAATAAAACGAAAAAAATAAAATCTTACGATTCCATTCGAATCGAGCCTTAAAGGATGATATTTTTAACAAAAGCAATCGATCGGTTACGAACCTCAGCGGCGCCATATCGATTGCTTAGCGGTGGACGGATAAGACACAACGTGAAAGATATTTTCGTCCTCCCTCGTTCTCTCTTATCCATCAATTATAAGGAATTTGTTGCACTTACCAATTTTTGGGCCAGGATGGTTTTGTCGCCGTTTGGAAGGTGCTCCTCCAGCGCAAGCACTATGCAGTTAGCTATAATCGTAAGAAGAACAGCGTACTCGAACGGAGTGGAGAAGTGAGTTAAGGAAAGCAATGTTACTCTAAAAAAATATGTATATATATATATAAGTAATTAACACCGGATAAAAGGGGAAACATCCCTAACTTGGTAAATGTTCTTGATGAAAAAACAAGGGAGTAGTCCAAAGACAAGAGCCAAATGGAGAAATGAGTATCACCAAATCGGCCTCCGACATTGTATTTTTGGGTCGGAGCCTCACTGTCACAGTTATTGATCGAAATAATTTATTCCTCGGTCTAAAATACTTGGCCGATGATACGACTTTATTTACACCGGCGAACTGATTCCAGATTTCTAAAACCAGATAACTTGTATAGGTTCACTACTTGCGCAATACTTAAAAAAAATATGACTCCTTAAAACCGTACTTGCAGTCCAACTTGTAGATATAACTTCCATTTCATCTTGAGGCAGGTACTATGGATGGTAAACATAAGATCGTTTTGGGGATATTATGACAGTGCACTCACGAATTCTATTTATATAATCGATAACCATCCATCGCAAGCCACATTACGCTCTGCGTTTATCAAGACACTTCGGCACTTCTGAAGCATAATGGTGATGATTGATTCCTACCGGTTAAGATAGGGTTTTGACGATTTAAAGGAATGAAAAGTCTACTCCTGTTTTACGATGAATCTCTCCTCATCTTTAAAGAATATTTTGACATTTTTAATGGCAAAGATTTTAGAAAAGAAGTTTATCGTAATAATTCGCTTTTTAAAATAATTGGCTTAGATTATTAATTCATTCTCATTGGCGCGCTATCTAAATAAGTTAATGCGTGTTGGAAGAATATCGGTGCAGTTATACGACTGGGATAGATATATAAAGCCATCGGTTCAAAGAGATAAAAAAAAACCAGATATATAGTTTACCATTCTCTTCTGTTTAACAAATAGTTTTTGTAAAAACGTGGCTGAGATTAACTTAGGTTTTACTCTCACGTTTACTTTTAGTAAGTTGCTCATAATTTTGCACACTCTGTTAAGATTGCACGAATAAAAAAATAGTTTCGGTTGAAAGACTATCAAACCATGACATTACTCATTAAAATATAATTATATTCTACGCACATATTGTTTTAGGTCATGGAATATATGAGGTTTAAATACGGACTGTATTTTTGTTGCTTGCAGTTATCGTAAAATCTTCTATATTGAAAATTATGTTGATAGCCGCGGGGTTACTATGAACGTAGTTTGAATTAAAAACCATTAATGAGGAAACAATTCCTAAAAATCCTTATTCTACTATTTGCAAATATTGTTTTGCATTATCCATTTATTCTACGTATTAATTACTTTATAAACTAATTTTACAAAATATAAAAATATGAAAAGAGAAGATCGGGTACTAGTGCAGAGTTGTGAATGGATAACTGAGATCATTAAATAGTTTTTTTTTAGCTAATGCAGTTACACACTGATAAATGTTCCTTGTGCATATTTAAGAGATGCAGTCACAGACTATAATAAAATTTACTCAAAAAAGCGTTCAGGAAAGTACTTAGTGCTACAGTAGGCCTTAAATTAAATGGTTTATTTTTAATTATCATTTTACACAGACATAGCTATTTATTGTACTAGAGTTGGATCATAAGAACATTTTGCATTTTATAGCGTTTTTTTATTTACTACAGACATTACTCGCATTGTCGGTTAGGACCGTAATTGATTTCTCATTTGACATATTTAACGCCAGTAAAAATGACTGCTTTCAAGCGACGGTTGCCCATTGCTAAATTCCAAATTTTAAATTTAGTTACAGAGTAAACTTTAAATTTGAAATATAATCTATTTTCAATAATTCAGGATATTGCCATCGTCTGACTGATAACGCCACAGCTAATTTACAATTCATTTCCATCTGGCCCTGTTTCTGACGGGACTCGCGGCTGAATGACTAATTTTTTATCTCATCCCAGATTTATTTTTATAACGATTTAAATATCATTATTTTGTTTGGCTGACATCGTCTTTTCTTTCCCGAGTTCGATTTTTCCTGCACATTTTTGTCCAGGGAAATTCGCTGCGTCAAAATTCCTTCCTCTGTCATTTTCCCGTAGATAATTTTCAACCATCAAAGCACCAAGGAGTAATTGACTGAATGGACTCTTTATCTCAAATTAAGTCAGCAATCACATGCCAGAGATGTCAGCTCCGGAACGCTATCATCTGTCAGGTGATATAGCCCGGCCCATTCGCAACGGGAAGGGTGGGTGGGGACCTTTTATTGGGGCAGAAGGAAAACGCGAAGTTCGAGATTGTGAGCGATTCGCTCAGCTTGCGACAACGTCAGTACGAATTGAAACTTTGTCTCAATTCACGCGATAAACTCTTTATATATGATGTATAAGTAATGATGATTATATTTAATTCTATATAATTCAGGTAAAATTTGCAAATAGACTGCATTACCAAAGGCAAAATATCTTCCAAGAAAAAATGTTGTTACAAATAGGAAATTGAAAGATTAAACGATTAATCGTTTCTATACCTAAAATTAATGGGTTAAAATCTCTGTAATACATCTGATGGGAATGCCAAGAGTTAAACTCTTGCACCTTACATTAAATTATAAAAACAATAATAAATTATATGTTTTATGATAAATATAATTAAATAAATATGTTTGTGATAAATGGCACATGTTCTAAACACAAGGTTTTTAATTTTCACTATGTCACATGAAGAACAAATATTTACAAGAGAGTTCCATGTTAAAAGTGGTTAACACAATTTTATGCATATGAAATGATAAAATTTCTGATTGAAAAATAATTTGGTTGCAAATATTTTAATCACTTCGGTCCTTGAATAACTCTCTTAATCTTTCTGGGACTGCTGAAATTTGAAATGTTTTCATCGACAGTTGACAATCTTAATTCTCTATTCATATGTTTCTACATCCCATTTTCCCTTACTGGTATGCTGAAAGTGCGGGGCGGGAAATCGTTTCATGATTAGCATCTACAATCACGGAACTTTATTTATTTAACTACTCCAAGAAACCAAACACTTAGTAATTCCACATAAAATAATTTAATGGCTAAATAATAGTGATTAACTTATTCCATGTGGAATTACTAAGTGTTTTGTTTCTTGGAATCATGAAGCAGTTCCACAAAGTTACGCCTGGAACCATTTATTCTTTTATTTGACTAAGAAGAAGTATTTTAAATCGACTCTTTTCATACACCACCGCTTCTCAAACGACTTCCAAGATCCCATTTTGACGATCAAGACCTGATTCGAAATGATGGGCCGCAGTTCTCAGTTCTCGTCTTTTAGTTCGATTCATGTGTGGATGCTTACGATTC
>WURS02000019.1:1945242-1965187 GCA_011762765.2 Rhinocypha anisoptera
ACAAGTGGGCCGTCAACTGGGTCACGGGAGAGAGGGGTCGGAATCCGAATCCCGAGATGGACGCCGAAGGGCCGGGACCGCGGGCCGGGACCGGTCACCGCGGTCACCCGGGGGGAAGAGGGGACTCGGGTAAAGGGCCGGTGCCGGAGAGCAGGAGGAGACCTCAGCACGGACCACAGGGAGGGGATTACAGGGGGTCCCACGCCGTCAGGTTCCCCGGAAGGAGCGCGGAGTCGCCGGGGGGCCGAACACGGGGACCCGGATTCTTCGGAGGGGATCCGACGGTCAGGAAGCGATACAGGAGGTCAGCCGGAAAGGCCACTCTGTACGGAGAGCAGGGCGGGGAAGGAGAAACCATTTTCTTGGAAGAAACGAAGCATCCTTGGTGGGTGGGGCAGCATTCGTACGATAAAGACCCGAACACAAGGGACTCGGAGAGGAAGGCCTTCATCGATTTGTTGGAGAGAATGGGAATGAGTCAGGATTCGCTGGAGGGACTCGCGGGCAATGAAGGCGTCCATATTTTCGAGCTTCGCCCTGGACAAAATGTGAGCCAAGCGAGTATCATGATGAATGAGGATTCGGCAGACAACCTGAAGGTTTCACAAGCACTGATGTCTAAGTACTTGGGAAAGACAACGACTGGATTGAAAGATATGGGTCTCACTCAGCAGACCAAAACCACCCCGAATGATATTCGGGGGAATGTTCACCATGAAAAGGATTTAGACTATACCCAATGGGGAGGAAATCTCACATCGACCACGCCCATTTCCAGCGAGAGTGAAGAGGGCAGGAGCAGCAGAAGGAAGAGATCCCAGGAAGAGCGTGCTGGACTGGAAAGTCTTAAGCACGCCCGGTCTCAGATCCTAATGAAGTCAGATTCCTTTATGGTTGGATTGCCTCTTATTCGTTTCTCTGGTTGCAACAGTGACTTTGGGTGGTTGAAACAGAGCTGGGAGGCAGAGTCTCAGGTAAAGTTAAATGGAAAGCTACAGCTTGAATCGATAACTTACCATATTGACTTAAATAATAGTCTAAAAAATTATTCTAGGATAGATTTCCCTTAATATGAGTTTCCTCTATGTGTGAATTCCTTTTTCACTTGTTGATTATATGTGCCATCAAGGTAAACAATTCTTGCTCCTAATGAAATAGTTTTCATGCACATTCATTTAGTTAATTACCTATGTGTTTCTTGAGTGAATTCTTTGTATGCATATTCGTATATCATATGCTTATTCTAAATAAAAGAATCTAACAATTTAAGTGAAATTTAACTGAGGATAAAAGTGATTCACTCTATTTCCTTTTCTTTTCTATTTCATCTTATTCAAAGGTGATACTCAGTTAAACTCATTTCATTTGTATGAATCAATTAAACTTAAGTGCTCATTGGTAACCCAAGTTTCACCAACTAGGTGCTCAGCTGTTTTATTTCAAAAGGAAGGAAGAAATTTTCAAATTGTAATGCCTAATTCCATTAAGTACATCAGCATTTCTTAGATAATTTAACCCCCCTTGATTTAAGAATTCAAGATACTCTATTAGAAAGTGGATTTCTCTTTCACCAGGTCACATCTATTCGTTCATTCCTTTATGGTGAGTGAAATAGTAAATCTAATTGATCATAAAAATTTTGAATCACATTATGATATGCTGTGGCCCTATAGCATTGTTTATTCAAGCATATAGAGTCGGGTTGTGACCAGTAGCCACAATGGCAGATTGTGGAGAGGTGGATTGACCTGCATTGATCACTCTTTTCACTTCTAATTTCAAATTTTGTGACACTCATCACCTTATTTTTATGAAGAATCAATGTTGGCATTGTTTTACCATTATTTCAAGTATGCCAACAGCATTTTCAACTGCACTACTTAAAAATTATCTCAATCCACACTCCTCTTCTCTCAAGCATGTCTCTAAGAGCTTGGTTTAGTTAGATGATGTTACAGACCTAAAAGACAAGAATCTCTATGCTTGAATACATAATATGGTACCATAGCAGATCACAATATGATTTTTTAAATAATGCGTTCTCATTATGGTTAATTTTTAATGCAACCTCATATTATAGTGCACCATTCATTGCATTACAAAAGCAATTACACATTGAAATTTGGGTACTGACTACTATTTAAGTAATTCTACATAGCTAAGCTTCAGTCTTTTAATGAAATTGTGGGGAACAACATCATCAGGATTTAACTAATTTCTAGCGTTTAATGAAACTTATTCATAAATAACAAAGTATCACACATAATGGTTTATGAAGAAATAATGACAAGAAAAATAAACTTCTTCAAGTAGAGGGTATCTTCAATAATCAGAAGTGGTGAACTTCACAAACAAGTTTCATAATTATGGTACCTTATATATCTTTACCTTTACAAGTCATACTAATATGATCAACCTCTTGAAAATTCTTAATTATGTACTATCAGTTATTGTTTCTGTTGTTACTGAGGTGTTTAGAGTCATGTGAATAAGATGTTTTTTGAGCCTAACTGGGAATTAGTGACTTGTTCACTAGACAAATAATGCATATTTCAATATGACAGAAATATTATTTATTTTCATATTTAACTAATCTTAGAATCAATGTACTCTACTTCAATAAGCTAGCATTCCACCTACTAATCATAACATAAATTTCATCATAGCTTCTTCAATTCATATCTTTCTTGATCCTCAAAGCTCCTTTTAATTTTTGGTTCCTCTACTCACATTTTTTTCTTATACAATCTACTACTATTATTTCAACAATGTACTACCACTATTTTATGTAATAATTGCTAAATTAGTTCTTCTTTTACCTATTTCAGCATCCTCTAAAGCTTTTATATAAATCCAGACTTCAAAGGTCTTCTTCACAATGCATTCACTACATTTTAATTCATACTTACATTTTAACTTCTTCATTACTCCATACTCCAAGGTATACACTTGGGATTTAATTGAAAGTAAGCCTTTTTAACCCTTTGAACTCAGAATTTTTCAGCCCATATACCAGTAGCCCACTCGGAATTTAATTTTTAAATACTCCTGAACTTAAATGCCCCTAAAATATCCCTCATGTGTCAAGTGCCACTCGACACACGAGTTGGTAGAGGTAGGCTATGTCGAGTGTCACTCAACACCCAAGTGGAAAAGGTTAAATCTTCCTTTAAATACTGCCACCTTTGTGCACATATCTACTGCATTTTTCTTCTGGAATTTCATTTGGTATAGCAAGTTGTTTTAAGTGATATAAATTTTTCTTTTGCTACACTTTTCATAATACACATGTATATTACTTTTGACTCTATAAAGCCAATTAAATATTGATGATGAAGGGTAATCTACCAGTTGAGGTAGGTTTTTGATGAGACTTAAATTAAATTGGCTGCATAACATTCTAATATTAATTCGTAATTAAATATTACCTATATTAAATTTTATTCTGAATAAAAAGGTGAGATGCAAAGGAACTCTTCTCTTTTGCACATGATTAACCTCAGTGTAAGTAGTAATTTTCCATTGTTGATTTTGACTAATGAACTTTAATCAAGGTAAAAATACCAGGTCAAAAAAACATTTTCATTGCATGTGAATTTTCTGTTCCTAACCATAATATAAGCTGTCATTAGTCAATAAGTAAAGGAATTTATGTCATAGTTCAGGGGTAACTACATCTTAAGGAATATTTTATCTTCAGTTTTTAATTTAATAACATGATTAAACAAAGAAATAATATAAATATGGAAATTAAGGAAATGCATTTGATGATTTATTTCAAGATGTTGAATCCACATTACAGAAATTCTTCTGAGAAAAGGTAAGTTCTGGGCGGAGTAATTTTGGTGATGCTCAATTAAATCATATCCTTTGATGGTCCATTTCACATTATTCCATTTGCCCCAATTCATCAATCCATCTTTCTTTTGATAACATTATTCTCTGGCAGACATCCTGTTGTGGTAGTACCATTGAAAAATAAAACTAAAAATAAATATATGTTCCCTCAGAAATAATTTTCCTCCTTTTGCTAATTACTGGCTAAGTGATACATTTTTTGATTATTTCCATTTCCTCCTTCTTCATTTTTATTCTTCACATTTAAATTAGATAACACATGTTGATTCAATCTCAGCAATGGACCTCTTGTCTTATTTTCCTATTGATTTATTGATAACATGATATGATTTCATCATGCAGTAATTGTATTCGTAGTAGTAGTAGTATTTTCGTTTTATAGGGTGCTTCGATGACTATGGTCATTTCGCATCTCTTCAAGTCACTGAAAAAACCTATCTGGACAAACACAACACCCATGCCCTGGGTGGGATTCGAACCCGTGACCTTTGGGTTAGCCAGCAAGCATGCTACCTACCAGGCTAACCCGGTCATGATATTCGTAATATATATTATAAATGTGCAAGTTACAGATAACTAAACATCTAATCTATGAATCATGAGGGAAAAGTTAATATAAATTATCTCTGTTCCCATAATATTGTGTTTTTTACACATTCTGATTGTCATCTGCCTTGCTAGGATTAGGCATATCTGTCTGTTTCACTTCACCATCCTTGGTTGACCCCATTCCTTTTCCCTTGTGGGAAATATTCCATTACAATTCTGAGTAACCTGTTTAATGGCATTCACGGGATATGTTTCTACCAGCTTGTCTTGTGATTGAGACATCTTCAACCTTCAATGAAGAACTTATGTCCTCATTCCTTACTCTATCTAATCTCCAACACCCTTAAACCATCATTAAGAATGTCACATCTACTGTCTGTAAAGCCTTTAGGTCTGATTTCACTGGTACCTAACATATAAAGCTTTACAATAATATGGGCACTACCACTACTTTGTACAACCTTTTCTGTCCCTCTTTAAGGACCTTCTTTCTTAAAGTTCTGGAAATAGTCCCACATAGCCTTTGTAATCTTGAAGGTTATATCCTTATCCTATTCATCAGTTACATCATACCATAAAAGTTAAAAGTGGGATATTTTTTCCATCTCCTTATTGTTGATTGTAATGTTAGATCTCACAGTGTAGGCGCATTAGATTGTCATTAACTTTTCTTTTCTTTACTGATATTTAAAATTATGTGTCTGGCTAACATGGCTGGCTGGTATGAATGGTGAGTTGTAACTTGCCCTTACTGTCTCATATTATAACTTGGTTGTTTGCAGGTTACAGGGTACTAAAATTTTGGATATTGTTAACTGTTATTCCTTGTGGTTATCCTCTCTTCCAATCTCAGAAGAGAGAAATATCACTAGGAATAAAGGTTGGTGATAGATTAAAGAGCATATCTTCATTAACGAAAGAATTACAACAGCTAAACTACAGTTTGATCATGGAAATTTGACCATTATTGGAGTTTATGCATCAAATGAGTAAAAGGAAAATGAGTTGAAAGAGTAAAAAGTTGAGAGGTTCTACAAAGATGTACAGAAATGAATAACTAAACTCAGCCAAACAAATCATTTGACAATCATTGGAGATCTTAATGTAAGAGTAGGGTATATTCCTAAACCAAATGTCATTGGAAATGAAGGAAAAGGAGACATCAATAATAATGGATGGACATAAGGGATTTTGCAACATAACACATTCTGACCACATATTATATTCATATTGTGATGGAATGTCACTTTCCTCTCTATACTGTATATTACAACTGTTTAAGTATTGAGTTTGATATTTACCATTATCCTTAGGATGCTTATGAATTGTAATTTGAAAATACATTTGTGATATATTTTATTCCAGTTCCATGGAAATTCACAAATAAGAGCTCCAGAGCCATTAAGATTAAAGCAAGAAATGGAGGCACTATATTACAGCGGTGTTAAACGCTTGATTGGGATGTTCTCTGAAAGAACTGTTCGTGGCATATTAGCTGAAGATCTTGCAACAAAATTGGGATTCATTGTGTCATATGGATGAGTTACAAGTTTTTTTATCATGAATAAAATATTTGGCTCCAGGTATTTATGATGTTTTTCTGCTTGCATGAAACAAAAAATATTACAAATTTAAAGCTACCATAATACATACATATCTAATTTAACTACAGATGAAAAACAATATAAGGTGAGATCATGATGCTATCATTTTGTTTACAGATGATCCTGCCACATTTATTTTGAGTAGTTACCTACTATGCACCAACTGTGGTGGTATCCATCACATCTTGCAGTACTTCATAATTGAATGTATAAGACAAACGTGAAGTTCATTTCAATTGAGTATAGACTGATTTTCTGTTTGGTAGTAATCGCAAAGGGATTACAGTCAAGCAAAATTTTCTTAAACATATGAATTTGTATATAATTTACTGAGGATGGAGGCATGCTTCAGAATACTGTGTAATTATGTAGTATGACTTAGTGGGTTCCCTGTTCAAATGTCAGTGATCCTCTAGATAAGCACCACCTCATCAAGCTGTTCATTTAGCCTTCCAGATATGCTTAAATGGTCACAAATGGCATAAATAAACGAGTTCCTCTGTCCTATAACCACAACTTTCAAGTGTTATTGGGCTTGGGAATCTATTCCTCTTACTGTCACCTAGGAAACATTTAGGTTTATGACTATAGTTTTTTTTTTAATACCTGGAAGACATACTGAGACAGAATATTTTAAAATTCTCAAAGAAATATTGAGTTATTTTGACAAACAGCTTCAACATGTCCAGTTTTTATAACCTCTATTGTAATAGATAAGGTGCTGAACAAATTGTATATTTATGTTGTGGTAATATTTTTGTTATATATATTTGTAGAAAGTTACTTTGAATAAAAATTGTTTTTATACACTTTTATTCCCTAATTTATTATTCTCAAATGGATGGAATTCAGGTGACATATCCTAAGATTAATTTTTCTCTATGATAGATAAATTTGGATTTCTTATATGTTTGGCATTATCATACAACTTTTCCCTTTTCCATGCCTTTTAAAATTAGCTTTATATGAACTATCCTGACTATCTTACTAGTAGTACCAAATTTGCCTCTTTCTTTTGTTCAAGGCAAGATACTGCGATGATCAGTGAAATCTATGTCAAGTAATTCTTGGTTTTTCCACATGAAAAGTGTTTTCATCTTTACTATGAATCGCTTCCACAAAGTAACGCCTGAAAATACCCAATTTATCAAGTAATTCTCCCTGAAAATAATAATCCCTAAATTCTCTTTTTCTCTCTCCGAAAGGAATTTTTAACTGTCATTGGCTTATATTTTCAATACAGAATGTTTATACTTTGTTTTTAAGAAGTATATACTAATTTTCATTTACAAAATGTGACACTAAATTCCTTGGATGAAGCCTTTATGAATGAAGTTTCATCCATTTATTTTAAAAATTGACTCTCAGGAATGTAATTATTAGTTTTATTTCAGCCCCATATAGAACAAATTCAAAGGGGCCAATAAGAAGTCCAATTGACCAAGGCAGGTTGACCTAGGCAAAGGTCTGTACTTACTTAATTTCTGTAAATCCTTTTAAACCTGGTCACATTGGTCTGTAGACCATCATATGAAGAAATCATAAGAAATTTTAAAACAATTTGAATCACTTGAAACTATTACACCTAGCTACAGAGGCCATTGATATATTCAATATTGTATTCATTGATCATTGTTAATGAATTGAAACTACCTCTCACTATCATTGAAGTTCCATTTTCTTAATTTTTGTAAAACTAAAAATGCATTCATTAATAATGTAAGAATTTAAAAACATGCATCTTCAGTCATACCTGGATGTGAAACAATGTATTAACAATTAGTCATCTTTTAGTATTTTTTTTAATAGGGTCCTTCGACGGCTATGTTCATTTTGCACCTCTTCAACTAATTGAAAAAACCCATCTGCACGAACACAACATCCATGCCCTGGGCGGGATTCGAACCTGCGACCTTTGGGTTAGCCGGCAAGCACGCTACCCACCAGGCTAACCCGGTCAGCCCATCATCTTTTAATTCTAATCTCACAAGGAGATTAAATTTACACTTCTTAGTTAAAGTGAATCCATTACTGGACTACTCTTATTTTAATCAGCTGACAGCTTTAGTAAACTCTCTACGTCCTGCCAATAAAAAATTTAAAAATATAATCCTCCAAAAAATTAATTTCAATTTTAAATTTTCATAAAAATTTTTTTGGATATCCAAACAGGTACCATAAAAATTATCTTATATCCCAACATTATATGCAATAGAATATTCAAATTGATTTGGTCTATTTCTTGCTATAAATTCTCGAAAATTACATATTCTTCTTCAGTACTAATTACTTTTTTTTGATATTTTTCAGTAGACTAGAACATATTAAATGAATTGTGCTGAATAAGGTTATAATATAATCTCATAAAGAGAAGATAAAATATAATAGATAACTAGTTACTAAATATCTTCCTAATGAAAAGCGCCAAGGGGATGGACAATAAACCTAATAAATCAATATATGTACTAACTCAGTACAACTATGGATCCAACTTATGGACCACATCACTCTGTTTTGGCCACTCGATTTATATTCATACATATATTGCTTCCGAGAAGTAGATTTAACATTAAATTTTGTTTAATCATAGGCTACCACAAAAATTACATTAAATTATCGGCACCTACAAAGTCATTAAAGGGGAATCATGATTTTCTGCAAATTATGGTATTTTTACTAAAATACTTTGTGTGGATATGATTTCCTTGAATGCACATCAAATAATAATTTTATCTGGCTCATAAAAAGTTTTTTCTCCAAATAATTCAATAGAAAGTCACCCTACATATTATATGGTGACAGAAGGGTTATTTTTGCCAGAACGCCAAGTCAAAACTTTGGTATGGCCAGAAAAGATAGTAATCATAAAAGATACATAAATAAGAAAGTAAACAGAAAAAAAATTGGGAAAATTTATAACAAACACTGTCTTTTAAAGAATAAAAATGCCAAAGTAATGAGGAATACACATTTTATTTCAATTCACCACAGTCAAAAACCCCAATTTTACAATGCAAAAAGTTCTTTCTCACTATGTTTTATGTACATCATAAAGTCCTCTATTGCTATTACAACAAAAAAAAAACCTTTTTCACAAATTGTACATGGGCATATAGATTTAGGGAGACAGGAGGGGACAGAGTAACAGAAAATGGGAAAGGCAGTAAAACATGAAAAAATATGCAACATATCACTTAATAGTAAACAAATATGTTAATTACCTTGCTGTGATTATTTGGCTCTTTACAAAAAATAATTAACATTATGATGCCCCACACCTCCCTCTTTCATTTTGACTGTTTGCTCTTGGAAGAAGAAAAAGTTTCAAATAAATTGGTCACTTTAAGAGCTCTTGCTTACCACTACTCCCTTCCTCATATGTACACTTTCTCACAGTTCATCAGTGGTACATTCTTTCATTATTCACCTCTCTTTTCTATTTAAACAATGCTATGGTCCCCAACATATATCATATAAAAGCATGATCTTTCTGATAAGAGGGAAATCTGGGCCAGATGCATTTGAGTTTGAGATTGCAATATACCATCACTCAAAAACACAATGAAAACTCCCTTTCAACAAAAGCAAGAAACCAAAATATAAAGAGCTGAAAAGGAATTCAGTCTAACATCAACACCCATTTTAGTTAATTTTTAAAGTAAGTAAATCATGCCATATTTAATACTAACTTATATGTATATTGGCATAGGGACTAGACAACTGTGCAGCAGACTGATGACTCTTACAATATTTTTGCCTTTTTGATGGAGTATCATTTTATACAACTAAAATATACATAAAAAACTTTTAATAAACAAAACTTTTAAGTGACCAACATTACCTCCCTTCTAAATCAAAGGCACTATAAATTGTCATTCGAATGTATTACTCTTCAAGAGATAAATGGTATGTACTTTTTAAAATGGATTCTTTATTTTGTTAATTTTTGGAATGTATGTTGTACATGACTTATAGTACAGTGTTTTATATACAAATGGTCAGCTTTAAAGGTAGATTATTAGTAATCTCTTGAATGCTTCTGGAGACATGAGCCATGGGCACATTATAGTCTCCAACTTTTTTGTAGATTAATGGAATATTAAATATTAGAAAATATGAACACTGCATAATTACATTAAAGTATGGATATGAGTCACCAGTCTGTAGACACCATGAAAATAATAAAAAAATTAATAGGTCAGGCTAAGCCAGAACAATTGGAAATATATTCTTTCCTTTTTAAAGCATGGAATGTACACAAAATTAAACAGGAAAAACAATCATAAATATTTAAGCTTCAAATCAGTCCCTCCAAGGTCCATCCAAGAACATTACTATTCTTAAGGAATAAAAAAGCTTGGCCGTGAAGCAACACATAAAAATCTCTTCCAATTAAAATTGAAGATGGGCAAACCAAGGAGAAAAGAGAAGCAGCACACACACGCAATGACTCACCAACAAGCAAACTCACACAGCCTGCTCACAAACAACAATATTTACGTTAAATACAGAAAAATTCCATGCACTGATACAAAAATAAACACTTAAGCCGGGACTGGAAACAAGGTACATACAACAACGTAATGCAAAATGGCAAGACTGAACATAAATCACTCAAACCATAGGGAAGATAAACAACTATGCACAAACATCAATAGGCAAAGATTTTTGATTTTTATCTACTCCACCATTCTCAAAATTGAAAAAAAAATGTTCATAGCTACCCACAGTTCACAACCACAGTTCAAAAGACACTATTTACACCTTTAGCCTCAGCTCTTCATCAATTACAGGTAATATCATGTACAAATCAGAGAGATAATTTCAAAAGAGTATATAATTACATCAATTTTTTTATTATTGAACAAAAATGGTTCAATCACAAAGGTAAAAACTATAGCCTGAAGTTGGCTATTACGAGTCGACTACTGTGATCAACTAAAACCAATAAAAATTGCTGTTAATTAAAAATCCTCGAAGTGATATTCTGTTACCTGGAGAAAAACTACCTAGGTTTCATTTGGAAATTCCATTTGATACTTTGTCAATTGAAAATATTGAAAAACAATTAATCCACGGTGGACCACAGTCATCCATAATTTCCAACACCAGAATAAATTACTTAACTCAAAAATAAATTATTTCTATGTTAAGACATGAAAAAGCAGAATATGACAACAGTAAACCACACAATTCCTTTTCAAAAGGATTTACTTAAATCAATGGAAAAAATTTTCATAATCATAGCACAAATATCTTTTCCTAGTACACCACTGCATCATTTAAAAAGGCATCACTACAGTCAGAGAAAATTTTACATGATGAACAGGATGATGGATCTTAAAATTTGTGAAACAGCTGTAATAGTCTCAAAGATGCAACTAATACTCCATGGACAGAGCTTGCCCAGTGATGATGGAGTGGGGTACAGTAAATTGAAAAAGTGAGATTAAAAGTTTTAAAAATATATGTGTATACATATTTACACAGGCATACATATTCATCACATTCATTCAAAGCCAAGCACCAGAAGTAATCACCATAATTAACCACCAGGAAAACAAGCAAGCTAGAATGGGAATGGACATAAGGACAGCAGCCTTGGGAGTTACGATATAATATGTTTGGATTAGGTTATTAGCTGTTATGCTGTTCATATCAACAGAATATCTCATCATACTTTTCTACAAAATTTGTTCCCACACAATCTGCCACATCTGTATCACTTGGTGAACTCACAATTCAGGAAAGAGGTGTCATGTTCATTTGAAGAGACTTACATGCATATTCCTACAGGAATAAATACCATCTACCTTTTGGATAAGCAATTGAGTACTAGGTAAACTTGAAATTGATTCAAAGAAAAGCACATGGGAGCAATGCAAACTTTCATCAGCATCTTCCTTGTACTTGACATTTTTATCTATGCATTGACCATTTAGTTTTTACCTGACTTTTATGTATTTGTGGGCAGTGAGAATTTATGACACGACTTAATGAAATAAAACGATATTGATAAAGATTAGCATTAGACAGCTTCATATGCAGCCATTCTAAAACAGTGCTTACCAAAGTTCATTAGATAACCCATTATTTTATAAATCCACTTACTTTTAAACTGAAAACACATTTAGCTTATTAACAGTCACTCTTGCAGGCAAAAAACAACCAAATGTCAAATGTTGTTGTAATTGTAGGTATTCTACATTAAAACTGATAAAATTATCAATACACCAAGAAATCCACATATAATAATTGCTATGGGTTACAGGGAACACATTTGGAAAACACTGCTCTAGAAAAAGTTATGAAATATTATTAAAGACAATCATAAATATATAATGACAGTAATTGAGTGAGCTTCTTCCAAAAATATAAGGCAACAGAGTTACAAAATAGTTTTCAAAATGTCGGATATTTTAAATCATTACAAGATCTTTGGAAATAACATGAATTCAAAAGAAAAAGTTCCACAGAATTGGCACACTATCCTAACCACAATAAGGCACTGTCTTATCAGGAATTTATATATGTATGTATGTATATAGGCCCATACATTCATGGGTATTATATATTTAAACCTCAGGGATAAAAGTTTTTGTACTGCATAAATTCATGAATGCTATACATAGAGCAGTAGTATGAGAATCTTGAAGTTACTCTAGATTTCCATAGTGATGTCTAATAACTGATATCTATTATGCTCAAAAAGACAATGTAAGAATTATGAATCATATAATGTGAAATGGAATTTAATAATATTAGAAGAAAATACTGTGATACTTCTATGAAGGAATTTTAGTAGATGAAAAGTTTTTTGAGCAAAGATAGTGTTTAAATACCTAGTTCCATTAACTTTGAAAGTATCATCATTTTTTGAGTTAATTAAATTGTACCAGATACACAATTATGTCATAGAGCATTACAAAGAATTTATACCAGTTACTCAGTGTTCCTGCTTTATATAATGAACATAAATTCAAAAACATAAGCACTTCCAACTTCTAGCCAAAATAATAAATATGAAGGAGGAAGCACTGTTTTTTACTTTTCAATCTAAAACTCATTTTTTTGGTGATATTTAACTATCACATATAAATTTTGTAATAAGATTTACACTTCAAGATTTTAGTAGCATGCACTGTTTTCATGTTATATCACTTTGTAATCATTAAACATGATCAATGGAAACAAGAATTGAAGGGGAAAGTTCAATAAATTGAAGAAAATATATTTTCAATAATGAAAGTTGAAAAAGATTTTAATGAGTAGCTGCTAATTTGAGAAGTTGCTTCCCAATTGTCACATGTCAAACACCTCATCCAAGAGCAATTTACTTCTTTACAAAATCTCTGTAACACCGAAATGATGACATGTTAACGACACCTTACATCGTTTTTGGGAAACCATTTAAAATAAGTCATTCAACTGTTTTAACAGTTACCTATTTGTGCTTTGTTTACCACAACCATTCTCAAGTGCCACCGCCAGTCTTGGATATTTTGTAGCATTGATATGACAGTTCTTTTCTAATGTGAAAATGGAATTTAACATAAAATAAGAGTGCAATGAGCAAACCAGTACTTAAAGAGACCTCAACATGTCCCCTTCATGGTAAATTGATCTGGGCAACTTATTTCAGGTTGTGTGAAAATATCCACCTCCATTGAAAAGCAACCAAGATCATTTTTCCACAATATCAAAAACATTTAAAATTTAACACATTATTTTCCGTCAAATGTAAGTTTATCACCAATTACATTATGTCCTCGGATACAAAAACTGTCACTCTACAATGCGCAAGCCAAATGTTATGATAATTGAGAAAGGAGAAAACGATCACAGCACTTATCTCAATGCACACTATTGAAATATTCAATATATTTGGTTGAATCTCATCAAACTCGTTTTATTGCTTAAAATTTACGAAATGGAAGTCTGCATTAGATAATCAGTCTACTTTTAAGTATGCATTGGCTATTCAATTCCAATTGGCTAGGAGTAGGATAAGAACACTGTTTACCATTGTGTGCTATAAAAATCTATGATGGAAGATTTCTCAATGTGATACTTATAAGAACAATTATAATAAATGTGATCTTAAAAAAAAAAGCCTTTTGAATTATTTTCTATTCATGAAACCTTGGGTCGAACATTTTTATGTTTTGTACATGGTATCTTGCGAATAAAAACAGCACTAGGAGCTTGAATGAAGATATGGGAGCAACAGATATGAATGCACACTCTGGGTGTGCTTAAATCATAAGCCAAAGTATGTGTACCCATCGTTTGTTTGACAAACTGAAATTTCGTAACATGACTGATTATCATGGAGAAAATTATGTTCCAATCCAAGCAATTAATGGTACATGAAAATGGTATCATAAATGTTGCTATTTACCCTATGGAGAAGATAGTGCAAAAATTTAACAAGTGGTACAAAGGGGGAGGATTTGTTGTATATAACATCAGCTGACAATTCTCCTGCTGAGCAAGAAAAAGATTTTTTCAACAAATCCTTTATGGGGGTTTAATATTGAGCAAAGAATGATATGAGTGTCCTAACTGATAAAAGTGAGGATATGACTTATATCCATGTTGCTAGTAATAGAAAAACAGAACAACTGCCAACAAGACTGTCCTATTGCCATGAGAATCCTGTCATTCAAAATGTACCTTTACCCGTTCACTCCCAGTTGTTAAAAACAGCACTTAAAACAGACAGAATTTGATATTTTCAGTGTTAAGTTGTGACATTACCCTGATAAGTGGGGAAAAAATTTAGCTCTGTGAGTCACAAAGCTAAAAACAGACTTTTCTATCAAAACATACAACGACACAACATTTTTAAAGGGCAAATAATTGCAGTCAATGAAAATTATTTCATAACCCTCCTTTATATGCCCTCGCTGTTGGTAAATAGTAAAACCAGTGTTATTTTTTTACTACAAATTCAGTACTAATTAATGAAGACCATCAATAATGTTATAACTTATCTGAGTAAGCAACAATATCACCCATTTTAGTGGAAAGTGAGAACTGTTTCACACTGATTATATAGGTGTTATATTTCCTCCTGGGCCTCAATGAGGCCAAACAATTCATTGCCCCCTTCACTGATGAAAAAGCACCATAAAAAATTTCAGTTTTTTAGGTGCAATTAATTTTCTATTAATATGTTTATCTCTCTCATCTGTTAACAGAGATGTATTCCTCGGAGGGAAGGGATATAAAAGCAAATGAAAATCCCTTTCCTCCACTGAAAGACACTTCTCCATTAAGCCACTATCAGAAATGTCTTCCTCACTGCCACTTTCTTTTCCCCCTTAATCCATCTAGGTCCATGCTTCACCGGGATCACATGCAGAGAAAAAGATGACACTGGGTTTCTGTTTGGAATCAAGTCCCCAAAACTTACCTGTATTAGTGAGGTTGAATGGGGCACTTCACCCTTGTTATAATACACTAGTCTTTGATTCCAATATGTTTCATGGAATCGTTTTTAAAACATTCAACTAAGGGTGTCCATTCTTTTTCTTTTTTTTTTACTCATCTGAACACTAACTTCAGACACACAATGTGCTTGCTCTGTTTTTAACAGAAACGTCTCAGAGAGCATTTTCATAAAAATATTCAAGTTAAGCAGCAGTCTGATAATGAAGCACCATTTGGGACTCAGTAATCTGTTTGGAGCTGAGCAATCCTGTTGCCAAGTGTCACTGCCACGACAAACGGACGCAGAGCCATGGGAATTTGCACCGAACAAGGCAAACCCTAATTCTTGGGATTCAGAAAAACGATTACAAGCAAGCACAAATTATGTCGCAAAGTCAACCCTGTCCCACGATGCCATCCTCAATTCGGCATCATCGAATAAATCAAATGGGTCGTGACTGTGCGACAGGAGGGGATCATATTGTACCGGGGGTTGCTGCAGGGACTGATGGTGGAATGGCGACGCACCGCCACTTTGTGTCGTCGACACCGGGGCTATCAGGGAGTCGAGCCAGTCCGACACATCAAGGTCCATGGGCATCTCCGTCAGCTCGCCCCCGCCGACCGGCCCCACCACCGCCTCCATGTCCACGTCCTCGTCCCGAGGCATGGAATTGTGCAGATGCGTCACGTTGGGGATGATGTGGTCCATCCCACGACCGTCGGGCGTCACGGGGGACACTGGGCCCATCTCCACCTGCGAGATGGTGGGGGGATTGGGGGGTCCACCTAAAAGGTCAAACTCCATGACGTCCAGAGCTTCCAGGTCCAGGCCCAGCTCATCCGTGTTCTGGAGGGGCATGAGCTCATGGGAGGGATGTTCCTCGTGGTGACCCGTGCTCTCCTGCGATGCCACTCGGTGGAGGGGTGTGGGAGATGTGTCGGCCCCGAGGACAAAGTCGAAGGTGTGGAACATGTGCTGCGAGTCTGTTGGAGGCATGTGCTTGTCCGTTGAAATGTCTTTACTTTTCACTTCGGGGAGCACGAGGGGGGAAAATGATGGCTGGGGCTGGGCGATTGGCTGCTGGTGCTGATGCACCATTGAAACAGCCGGGACAGGAGAGGGGGTCTGAGTTGGTGCAGTGGTTGCTGCAGTGGTCGATGGAACAAATATCAGGCCTTGAGGAAGAGAGCGACCAGGTGTTGTAGGGGTAGCGGGATCATTTGCTGCACTTGGTGGAAGCTCTGAAATGTTTAAGCCAGTTGCAAACATTTTAACATACATAAAGGAATATACCTTCAAACCCCTACTCAAAGAGAAAATTAGTAACAGCAGAGACCAATTTGAGCCGAATAAAAGGGTTACAGTTTCTTCAGTCAGACCTCAGACAGTTTAGAAGGTTTGGCCTTTAACTTATTTTAAAAAATGTTATTGACTCTAAAATGCATTTAAAATAAATCATTATACTCGAAAGGATCAAGTGTCAGTGAACACCATAATTTTGGCGACCCGCATCCTTAAAGTCTGAAGAGGAGTTCTCCAGATAATATGGCTTCATGAAAGCCCACATTTCAAATATTAGGACTTATCAACATGATATGAGGTTCCAAATCACCTTGTTTACTAGATTCATTGATCTTATGGATACATTCAACTTTTCATGCTCATCTACTACATCTATTACCCATAGATTTCCATTTGATTTTTAATAATATAACTATATGACTATCTAACTATATGACTTATATCCAAATATGTACTTATGTACTTAAAATAAATATACTGCACTAAATCTTAAAATAAATCTAGTGCACTAGCAAATGAAATATGTATGTAAAATTTCTGTATTTTTATTCAGCCAGTATTAAAATAAACTTATTAATATAACACATCTACAATAAATTTTCCATATGGAATTCAAGACTCTTACCTCCATTCTTAATGAGTATCTCAAGAACATCATCTACAATCTGGCTTTTAACACTTTTTCCACTTGTATTTCGAGAATTTGATGACTCGGAGTTTCCTGTTTCAGCACTTGTACTATCTGATTCAGCCTTCTGAAAGAGTTTACATTTAAAAAATGTAAAAATAATATTCCAAATAAGTGACCTTTGAGATGTTTCCCATGACACTGAATGTTAGTAATTATTTTCTTGTAGCATAAAAATTCTATTAGGAACCTTACAAAACATAATGATTACAAAGAAATATAGTGATTACATAAATGGTTAAACTTATATAGTGTTGTGAGGGAGTTATTTTAGGTTTTATGGATATTTTTCAAAGTTCATAAAATGTTATTTGTTTCTGTAATAATTCACTTTACTATGACAATTTATTTTATGTACACTTCCTGATGCAATAAATAAACAAGCTCACAGATATCAGTTCTAAAATTTTACCAATAATGTCTAATTTACCTTAACGCACGTCAAAATTTAAAGTCAACACTCAGAAAAGAATATTTTTGTATATTGATATCCAATGAGTTAAAATTTTATGTTGAGGAGGGAAACACAAGGGTGAATAGGAAATAAGGTTTAGGATAAAATAATGCTTTTTTGGAACCATATTCAAGCAAAAGGTTTAGACAATTACATTTAAAATATTTTTATTAGTGTATAAGACAGTACTTATGTTCGATTTTTAATAGATAAATACTTCCCAGTTGTCTGCACTTAATGACTAAGCATATTTCTAAATGATTCTAAAACTTAAAAGTGATAGAAGACTAAAATACTGACTAATACTATAGTAATAATGTTTTCCTTTATTGAAATTGACCATCTTGAAATCCAGAGTCTGGATCATTGTGATGGTTTTGGATAAATTCTCTCCGAAAAGACAGTGGAGAGAAGAAGGTCAAAACTTATGCATAAATCTGTAGAGATGCTATGGGTAATCAAAGTATTTAATTCTTAACTTTATCTAATTCTTTAACTGCAAGCAATTTTTGTCATTTAAACTAATACAATGCTAAAAAACTCATTTTAAGGCAATGTACTGCTTGATGAACTCTTTCTGGTAAAATTCAAACTAATAAGCGCTGAGGCTTTAGGATACACGATATATTTCATCATATCGATCGATGGACACCAGGATCTTACCAGCTTTATCTTGAGAGACTTGGTGGCTTCCTCATAGTGAGGGGGATGTTTGGTGATCAGGAACTGCTGAGGAGAAGGAGAGGGTGAGTGGACTGGCGATGACGGAGACTCCGCCTTAATCACTCCCACAGGTGAGAGTTCAAGGCCGATGGCATCCCCAATGCCGCCACCACTCTCCACCCCCTCCATGCCCTTCTGCATCTCCTCCGTGGCTGCCACCATTGTGACTGGCTGAATGTGCTGCTGCTGGGCTTCTGGGTCAGCCAGCGAAGGAAGCCGCTGCGTCGGCTTTGCTGATCCAAAGGAAGCGCCAAAAAAGTTGGGCAAGGAAGCAGTCCTGCAAAAATAGACAAAAATAAGAAAATCGGGAAAACGGAATATTCACATAAATTCAGCAAAAAGTCCTGCTGACATCATTCTGCATACTTCGACTCCAACATTATTTTGTGAATAACCTGGGAATTTGATTTTAGCATTTAAAAAATCATCAGTTTGCCATGTAAGTCAGATCTCTAAGCTATCCACTAAACACATTGTGATCCACAAACATTTATCCAAATAAAATTGTGGAAATTGTCCAAGTGTTTAATCTATAGTTATGATGAATCAGTTTACACAAAGTAATGGCTGATAACATCAACAAAAATAAATTATTCTCAAAGACTACCGTTCAAACAAAATTCAGCAGCGATTGGAAATGACTAAGGGTAAATGATACCTGGATGCATCTGGATGAGTCACTATGTTATCCTATAATTTAATATCTTACGACCATTTTCATTGGCATTTTGACTATTAATAAATCTCAAATTGACATCATCCAGTTTTTGTCCAAATTAAATTATGTAATTGCACTCTTGATTCAATGCTACAGAAGTATTCTTGTTGTGATGCTGTAATTACTGTAGGATACCAGTGTTATGTTTGCTACTCTTCTATTCCCTATTGTTATGATGTAGTTGGCCTCTCGTAAATTTAGGATTTTTGAGAAAAATGAAAAAGGATAGAAACACAGGTATAGATATTCACTGAAACATAAATGTGCAAAAATAAATAATTTTAATTACCTTTGGTGGCCAATGACACCATTGGGAGTAGTTCCTGCAGTTTTTTGAACACTTGCAGTTAATGGTTCAGCCTTTACTGCCTTGTTTAGTAGATTCAGCTGGTTAAGTACCTCTTTCTGCTGATGACTATTGGCCCCCTTCTTCAAAGTATTGTTATTATTGCTGTTATTGTTGTTATTGTTGTTGCCACTGTTGTTAGTAGTTACAGAAGAATTGTTGTTGTTGGATGTGGCAGTAGCAGAATTCTGCTGCTGCAGGAAAGCAGCCAAGCTCGCCCTAGCACTGGGCGTGGTCTGGACTTGCTGCTGAACCTGTTGTCCC
>WURS02000019.1:1992028-2006118 GCA_011762765.2 Rhinocypha anisoptera
CTAGTGGAACGTATAGAGACACAGGACACAAAAAGAAAAAAACTCACAGTGGTGAAGAATTTTCGGTGGCACCACCATATATATATATATTTATATAATAATAATATATGTATATGATTCATACTCCTTCACTGATGAAGAGCTAACCCTTGAAAATTCAACTATGTGAGTGTTCCTTCTCTTATTTATTTGTCTATATGTTTCATTGTTCTGTGTTTGTTCATCATATACTATTCGTGAGTATATGTATATATATATATATACATATTTTATTTATAGGTTAATGATTTTCATCAATCAACTACGGCACAGTTTGAAATGTATAGAGATGAAACTGTAGGAATGGACTGGTTAATGAATAATGATCTGTCAGGGGTGTGAGAGGGCAGGCAGAGCATAGCCTTTAGTGCTTGCTTTTGCAGAGAGAGAAAGTCTTACTTGATAGACTGTCATTTCCCCAGAAAAGTATACCATATATGATATGGTATTGGATTTTAGCATGAAAAGTAGTTTTAAAGTGTCAAGGGTGACAGTTGGGACTAGTTTCCTAATAAGGAAGATGCCAGCTGTGATGTTTTTTAGTGTAATTTATGTGGTGAAGCCAGTCAAGGTTTTAGCTAATTGTTAGTCCAAGAAAGTTTACTGATTGGGATCGGATAAGGGAGTTATCTCTTACTTGGGGCAGGAGCCTGGCAGAGGGAGGGTTTCTTTTGTGGTGGAACTGTAAATGGAGGGATTTTTTAGAGTTTATGGTGAGACCATTAATTTGGCACCAGTTGGTCATATCAGAGATGGATGTTCTGCAGTGGTGTCCAGGTTCTGCGGAGTTTTTGGACTGCAGCAGGCATGAAGTGTCACCTGCATATAAAAGGAGTTTACCACATGTAATTGAATTAGGAAGGTCATTTATAAATACTAAGAAAAGCAAAGAACCAAGGATTGAGCCTTGAGGTACACCTTGGCGAACTTCTAAAGGCTCAGATAGAATTGTTCTTGGACCATTGGTTGTTTGATAGCAATGCTTCACTAGATGCTGCCGCCTAGTGAGGAAGAATTTTACCCAGGACAAGGCATTTCCATTGATACCCATTCTTGAGGGTTGGAGGTACAATATTTTATGATCGATGCTGTCAAAGGCTTTATTGAAATCATAAAAAATGCCAAGTTTGGCATTTCTACTGTCTACAGCCTTGTGGATATGGTTCAGTAGTTTAAATATAGCAGTGGTTGTGGATTTTTTATTTTGGAAACCATGTTGACTTCATTGAAGCAGCTGTAGAGGTTCAAGAAAACTCATGAGACGATTGTAAATGATTTTTTCAAAGATTTTTGAAAATCTAGATAATATTCATATAGGCCCATAACTGATTGGGTATGACCATGGGCCTTTTTTGTATATGGGGTAACATGGGCTAGAATCATATAGGTGGGGAAATAGCCTTCATCAAAGGTTGAATTGATGATATCAGCCAGAGGATGACATGTGATTTTTTACTGCTTTTATGATGGACTTGGGGATTTCGTCAAAGCCTGATGACCACTTATTTTAGTATGATTTGATTCCCTTTTGAACCTCCTTGGGACACATAGGAAATAGAAAGAAGGACCTGGGTGATGAGATGCTCTGGCTTAATAAGGGGTATCGGTGGTTGTCAATGGTTGCTTTGCTGAATGCCGAGTTGAAGTTGGCAGCAATTTCTGTGGGATCTGTGGTTAGGGTGCCATTGAAATCGAACTTGTTGTGCATGACATGCTGTCTTGATTTAGTGTTACATTTATTAACATCCCAAGATGATTTTGTGGGGTTGGTGGATGAGGTGATTACAGCTCATTCGAAATTTTCCGATGATTCCAGACATGCTCTTTGAAGATCTTGAGGGATTGTTTAAAGGTAGTCATTAGGCTATTGTCAATATATTTAGCTTTCTGATGGAGCTCTCATAGGTGTTGGCTTTCAGCTATTAAGTCGTGACAGTATAACCTTCTTCTGGCATCTTTGGGCCTACATCTTAGATGTTTTTTTAGGAGAAGTTGCATTGAAATGCATAGTAAAGGCGTCTATAAACTTTTTAAATTTTCCTTCTGCATTTGTCATGTTGTAAATATCATCCCAGGTTCCAAGTTCATATATATATATATATTGCACAGCCACAGGGACGAAAACATCGCCAAAATTCACCAAATGGTGCTAGATGACCACCGAGTTAAAGTGAGAGAGATAGCAGAGGTTATGAATATGTGAAAAGAACTTGTTTGTCACATATTAAATCAACATTTAGGCATAAGAAAGCTGTCCACAAGTTGGGTGCCGCGTTTGCTCACATTAGACCAAAAACGTGTTCAGATGAACATTTCCAATGCAATGTCCCAGTTTAGGTGCAATTAATCCGAGTTTTGGCACTGATTAATTACTGTAGATAAAACTTGGATACACCATTATATGCCCGAAACAAAAATACAGTCCAAACAGTGGACTGCAAAGGGGGAACCGCCTCCAAGCTGGGAAAGTGATGGCAACTGTTTTTTGGGATAGACATGGAGTTATTTTAATCGATTATCTTCAAAAAGGAAAAATCATTACAGGAGCATACTACTCGTCATTAATTGACTAGCTGAAAGTAGAACTTGCAGAAAAATGGCCACATTTGCAGAAAAAGAAAACCCTGTTTCACCAAGACAACGTACCGTCCCACACCTCAGCAATTGCCATGGCAAAAATCCACGAATTACGGTTTGAACTGCTTGACCATCCGCCTTACTCACCAGAGTTGGCCCCAAGTGATTTCTTTTTGTTCCCTCATCTAAAAATTGTGCTCAGAGGACAGAGATTTTCATCAAATGAAGAGGCAATCACCTTCGTGAACAATTATTTTTCAGAGAAAAACGCTGAGTACTCTTTGGACGGGTTACAGAGATGGGAGCATCGTTGGGAGAAGTGTGTAGAGTTACAAGGAGACTATGTTGAAAAATAAAAAAATCAGAAAAAAATGTCTTGTCTTTGTTGGGTCGGAAACTCTTCAGACCATCCTCTTATGTATTATTATTAAACTGAGGAAGAGACTTGGTAAATGTTTTGTGTGGAGTGTGGTGACTTATGGTATCTAAAAATGGACAGTGAAAAACGAAAGATGAAAAGTACTTAGTTTCGATTTGTGGTTGTGGAGGAAAATGTTTAAGGTGAAATGGACTGATAGAATTGGAAATGAGGAAGCACTATTGAGAATAACAGAGGAAAGAAAACTGCTGAGGTAAATTAAAAAGAGGAAGACAGCTTGGTCGGGGCATATATTATGTCGAAACTGCATACTAAGAAGAATAATTGAAGGAAAAATGAAAGAAAGCGGGGAAGGGGAAGAAGAAGAATAGGAGTGTTTGACGAAGTAAAAATGGCCAAAGCTACAGGCAAATGAAAGAAGATGCGATGGAGGGCATCCAGTTGAAACCTGTCAGGAGACTTAAGATTTACTAAGAAGTAATTATGGTTGAGTGAAGGTGAAATAACCAGGGTTGTTGCTACTTTTCTAGAAGCTTAGTTATGATTATTTTTTTATGATTCAAGTGAGCATTAGTAATTTAAGGATTATATTTTCATCTTTTATTTTACTGAAATTCTGGTAAAATTTGCTATTTTCCAGTATGAGTGGAAATTCTTGTTGGTTTTCTGTAATCGGGATTAAATATAACAGATTCTGTTCATTAAGTAAATGTAGTTTTGTTATAATTTTCTTATTATAAATATTACTAACATTTTTTTTGATAATAGCTGATCTTTTTCTTTTCTGCATTTGTTAATTTTACAGGGTCTTTTTGCAAAGAGAAGAATGTTCATGCTTACATTGGGTCCTCATCTATTTTATGTTGATCCAGTTGCTATGGTCTTGAAAGGAGAAATACCTTGGTCACAGGAGCTTCGGGTGGAGCCTAAGAACTTTAAAATATTCTTTGTTCACACAGTAAGTACCAATGTCAAAAGTTGTTTTTATAGATTTTCCTGTGATATTTAAATATAGATCAGATGATTAAGTTTCCAGCACAAATTGCTTATTGCAACTTTTTTATTATTGCAATGAATGTTGATCAAAACGATCCAGACTTTTTCAGGCATCTTCACCATACCATTTTTTTTCGTAAGTTAAAACTAAATTTATGATACCATATTTATATAAATTTTATTCAGAATGATTGAAGGAGTAATTTTGTACACTATATGTCATTAGAAATATACTTGTGTATGTTTTTTTTACTTTACAAAGAGATTAATATCCAAGTTATGTAGCTAGATAATGTGTAGGGTGAGGTTCATGGAAAATTTAATACACATTTCTCCTAGCTTATTTTTACAGCAGTGCATGAGACTTCTTGGGGTTTAATAATTTCCAGGCATTAAAAATAATAAAAATATCATATAATCTAATTCAATGTTAAATATCACTTTGTGGAACTGCTTTAAATGAGCATAAATAAGGGAAACATTCTATACTAATTCACTAAATATTCATTTTATTTGAGAGTCATCTAATCTGGTCATAAAATGACTGTATACAAACTGGCCAGAGTATGATATACTGTATCAAACCAAATAATCTCAGAAAATATGCTAAGATAATTTCAACTTTTCATAAATGTTTCTCAAATTGGCCCTATACCTTTAAAAATTATTTATTTTACTTTTGTATAGTGTCATATATTTTACTTTTTAATTACCCCTTGTGGAGTTTACTTTGCATTGACACAGATCGTAATAGCATCCATGATATCATGTTCAGATAACAACTTATAATTCATGATAAATTTTGTACATTCAAGAATTCTAGCAAGGCAAGGGATAATGAGATGACCATTCACAATTAGAACCACTCTGTTCTTAATGTTTGTAAAGTAAAACTGGTATCTGCAAAATAAGCTTGATAATGCCAATCACCTGACCAGTGGCTTATCTTTTCATTGATAATGTTCATTTTCCATAGTTTCATAATATAGGGCAATTTATGGTTAAAATAATGTAATACAATGTGTGGCACTCTCAGGCCAAGCTTCGTGTAAATCCCTCATACCAGGAGTAAATGAACTAACTTTTGTAATGTCTGTTGTTTTGTTGTTATTGATGTTTTGTTTTTATTTGTTGTGAGGAATTTAAAAGAATTAATTGTCAAAAGTTTAGAGTTATGGTTTTTTAATAACTATTATATTTCCACTAAAGATCTTTTGTGGAAATATAATAGTTATTAAAAAACCATAACTCTATCATGGAATTCCACCAAGTGACGGCCTCCACAGTGAACTTTGTCAAAAGTTTGAGTAGTGTGCGGGAGAGGGGATTGTTGAGGAAGAAAGGATTGATTAAAGATGTAAATTTCTAAGTGTGCAGCAGTTTTTTTTTTTAACTCCCATAGAGGACATTTGTACTAATAAGTCTGATGTCTGATGTTTCACAGGAATTTTTAATTGCTCATGGCACTGGTTCCATAGCAAAGTTACATAATTAAGTTTCTGTTCTGATGATTTAGCCTTACTATGAAATCATAATCATGAGCAGTAACAATTAATTTGGAAACTGAAAAGTTAGTTCACTTACTCCTTGTACTCCCAAATGATTGAAATTTTCAACATTCCATATTAATTTATTGTTTAGTAAGTAACCCTTTTCTTATACTTCATTTTGATGTTTTCCTGGCACACGATTCTGCTGAAGTCTTTGTGGGTTTTCCACTGGGTTAGGGTTTCAATGGTGAACTCTGCCATAGCCCTTAGGGCATTGAGGCCCTAAATACAATGGCATAGTTAGCTTTAAAACATCAGTAGCCTGGTGGAAAACCGTTAAGACTTCACCAGAGAAGGCCCATTTTAAACATCAAATCTTGTTAGTTCTTGAATTTAAAAATTAAAAATACACTGCAATTTCACAAATTTTATTCTTAAAATCATGACCCGGGTTTCACCACAGCGTGGCATCATCAGGTGCAAAGACAAAGTGAACATGGTTTATAAACAGTTTGCAAGGGGGGGTGTGTAACGTCTGGGCTATTGTCGTTGTGTTGAGTGCTGGCCAATTATTTCATTGCTGGCCAATTATTTAAGAATAAAATTTGTGAAATTGCAGTGTATTTTTAATTTTTAAATTCAAGATGAAAGAATTTCACAGAGTTAATCCTGAAACTATCGCTGATCTTGTTAGTTCAATAGACTTTGGCTCAACTTGGTGAACCCACATTATGAACAGAAGAAATTAGACTTTGTCGATTTAACCAACTAAGTTTAATTTCCCCTATTCATAAAATCGTATCCACCCTGGGAAAAAGGTAAAAATGTTAGTTGAGAGTGATGTTAGTTCAATAAAAAATTTATGTATTATCTGAATCTAAACATAGTACCAGTGTCATGGACTTAAAGGTAGCTCTTGCATTAAAGATAGTCATCTGGGAACATTTTTGACATCTTACAAAGTTACCATTATGTTTGTAAGGGTGTTATCATATGCTTATGCCTCTGTGGTATTACATTATATGGAGTCAATTCTTCTAATGTTATTACAATTCAAATACACTTTCTTCTTTATAGCCCAATCGAACATACTATCTGGAAGATCCTGAGGGATATGCTTTGGAATGGTGTAAAGCAATAGAAGACATGTGGACTTACACCTATGGAATCGTGCCATCAGTCAACTCAGAAATGAGTAGTAATCCATCAGCTTCGGGAGCTTCCTAACTAAGGCCTTTATTAAGTGTTTAATACTCATGACCCTCCTCATGCATCATAGTTCCATCACAATGATGAACTATTCATGTATCTAATTCACCTTCACCTCTCTCCATCTCTTTCAGTGCAATATTTCACTTGTGCACGGTATCATATTTTCTGTGGCCTTTATCTTTCTTCAGATATCATTGTTCATCACACATCATGCTTTATAGCCATTTAAATATTCATCACAAATTCCCATTGATGTCTTGGATATATTTTCTAGTCATTTTCCAAACACCAATAGTTTAATCTCACAGGGACAGGAAGAGAGCACAAAACTAACATGGGGAATATGATGCCAGTGTTGTGGTATAAGTTGTCCTGAATTTGGCATATGGTGTCCTGAATAAGGCAACAGTCTAACCTCCTGTGCTAGTTTTTTATTTTAATTTGATGTTCCACGTATATCTGTTAGTGGGTGTACCATTTGGAAGAAGGTTTTATTCTATCTAATGTAATGTAAAGAGTTTGTACTTATTTATTTCAACCAATGACAATGTTACTTTCAATTTTTCTGGAATATTTCCTGTTGAATTCTTTCTGCCTTAGGTCATGAGAGTTATCCACTTAAGTGGCTTAATTGGGAGATATTTAGGAGCATGCATATGCTTTGTAACGTGTTTATCAAAAATTATATTTAGGGATGCAAATTTTGCAGCTGTTATTTATTATTGAACTATGTTATAGGTAAGCAGTTTTGTTTTTTATGATAAAGTATGAAATGGCTGTTGTTAATTCCTGATGTACACCATAGTTGAACAGTTTCTCTCTATCACTTCAATTCTGTATGTAGAAATAATTATCGGATGACTGTTTCTCTAATCCAGACTTATAAGACTATCAAAACTTCAGAAACTATGTTGTTTATGACTATCATGGCTTTTCCAAGAATGTATTTATAGTTTAAATATGTTTTCTTCCCAAATGCAACTCGATCCCTCTTTGTGGTACTTACATTGTGTCAATGCCCATGAGGCATTTTGAGCAATATACTAATATTATGTAATAAATAGTAATATATTGTTGACTTCGCTCTTTCATGAAGGAACTTAATAGTAATTTTTGGCCCACTCAATTATTACTATTGGCATATGAATTTTTCCTGTTGTCCTTCTCAAATATGCAAAAATGGCTCCCATCTAAGAGTATTATTTTGTCATTTTGATTATGATGACCAAGTCAATATTTTGTTGTAAAGAAGACTAATTTTATTATCTTATCAACTAGATGATGCCTTGGAAAAGGGGCAATTGTGTTTATGAGGTATTAATAACTACTTATTTATTGTATCATTGAAAAGAGTGAATGAATGCATTGCACTAGTTTTAGAGCAAATTTAAAATGCACCAGTTTTGCAAGCTTTAGAAGATACTTGACAAGATATATCGGCAAAAATTTTTGTCTCATTTTTACAGTTGTTTTGCATCTCTCCCCATTGCATTTCCTAGATTCATGAGGAGGGTCATAGCACTCTCAAAAATAGTACTAACTTATTAAAGCATGGTGCCCCATGCAGCCATTATAAGACTGCAGAGTGAGCTGTGCAGAGATGGAAGTATACCTGTGTATGTGTGACTAGGAAAATTTGTAATATTTATTGATTCGCAAATGAAGAGAAACAAATGTGAGCAATACACTGTATGGTTAATCATTGGCAAACAGATTCTCTTTGACACCAGAAGTTGGACTTGTCGTTGAAAGTTGTTAAATAAAATTCAGTATTGGGGCCTTCTTCAGACATCTCTGTTCCAGATGATGCATTTTCTTTGACTAAGATTAAAAGGAAACTAATGTTTGTTAGTGAGGGATATTAAATGGCATTTACCTTGGAAGAATTGCCACATGGAAAAATAATACTGGCAGTCCTATCCATGGTCATCTCATTTTGAGGAAGAATGTCAGTATACATGCCTTACACCATTTCTCCTTTTGTAAAAATGGAAATTGTTGGAACCCCCAACGGTATTTCTTTGTCATCTCATTAGTCTGTTTATTACACATGGGTGATTATATTTAACATATGTGTTAGCAATCATAGAATTATTGCTTGATTGAATGAAACAAAGACAATTGTTATGTTTAGGAGACATCATGTTTTATGCTTGTTGTGATAATAGGATTGCCCATCTAAGTTGGCATTTATAGTGTAGGCAAGCTTTCATTTGTGTTAAGTAATGGAAAAAGGAATGTAAGATTTAAGAGATGTATTACCTACTAATGTAGGTTCTATTGTTGTGGTGCTTGGTTATAACTAGCTTTTCTTCCTGTCAATGCAAAAAGTTGGATTTGGCTAAAAACACCATTATGTGCACTTTCATGCAATTCCAGATGTTGATTGAGTAAGTTTGGACCTTATCCAAATACATAGAATAGCTGGTCATGAATAAAGGTGAAGGTAATATGCAATTATCATAGGTTGTCTTTCAGTTATCATTGTTCAGTGTCTCATTCATTTGCTTTTTTCTGTGGTCATTGTCTTAAATAGTCTATTTCTCAAGAGAGATAGACTTTACTCATTGTTGTTAACTATCTCACAAAATATATTCTGGTGAAATATTATGAACAGAAAAACTATGTAATGTTAGTGATATAACGGGATGAATTTTTAGCCTCAATGGTTATTTTTAATTTTTTGACATGGATATAAGAATTATTTCTTTCATCAAGAGTAACATCTCTTATCAAGATGAAGATAACTTAATTTGAGTAGTTTCATCTTTATTTGTAATATTTATTCAACCCACACCTCCAGAATTGAAAATTGCATGAAAGCTTGCCAGGATTCAAAGATTGGACAGTATTACATTAATTGTGGCTCAAGAGACTTCAATTCACATTAGAGGGCTTTTAAGACCCATTGAAGTGGGAGGAAAGGGGCATTGTGTCATTCATATCTTTATTAAAAGGTTATCATACCAAGTGCATTCATTCTAGAGCTTAAGGCATTTTGTGTATGTTGGTGTTATGCTGAGTACATGTTATCTTAAGACTGGCCCTGAGCAGTTGTGTTGTTCCCAACCACTACTGCTCTGGCCCTTTCCTTCCACGCAATAATGTTGCATCCTCCCATGTAGCTGTTAACTCGTGTGAATTGTATAAATTATGCAGGAACTTCACCTGCTTTGATCTGTTACTAAAAACATAAGTTATTATTTATAGGATATTCTCAGAGGCGTTATTAAACATGATTTTCTTCTCGACATTCACTTTTTATTTTCTCCTTAATGCCCTTCCCTCAATATACAGTGGTATTTGCCTTGAGTGGCCACCATTCAATCCACCAAATAATGGCCACTGCAATGAGGGAAAGTTAACAGGGATCATATGGTAAAAAGGTTTTGGAAAAATGTGGCCATCTCTGAAATAAGGTAACCTTTAGTCCAGATTTTACTGTACTTTGGCTTTAAATACCAATGCAAACCAAATGAAAAATGTTAAGGAGAGGTAAATCACAAATGTTTCTCTGAGTGACATGATTTTTTGTGAAATTTTCATTCTAATGCATACTTATGCCCCACACTGAAATCCAGTCGCTTATCTTGAGTAACCAGTAATTTGGTTTGTCTCATATTCTAATTAAAGAATTGAACTTTCTGATTCCTATCGTCTTACCTATACATATTTGTAAGCATATCGAAAAGTTTGTCACATCATATGTGGTGCACAAGACTAAAGACCTGTCATCCATAGTAATGGGCATATATTAGCCTATATGTACATTACTACATAAACTAAATGCAAGTTAGCTACATTAATTTTTTTTAAATATTGCTGTGAAGTACTAACAGCTAGTTGTCAGTACATCACAGGTAGGCAGGCCGAATGGAGACTGCTATACCTATTCTCGAGTGAATCATTATTTTAAGTCCTTTATCTTATGCAGGCAATTATCTATCTGAATAATGATTATACATTGAAGCTTAGGAAGTTGACAGAGTCATGCCTGTTCACATACAAGCTTTTTATTAGATAATTTGTCCAGAAAATTTCATTAAGTTGACTTTGGTTCCAAAGAAAATGTCAGCATTCCAGTACTAAAGAAAGCAAAATAAGTGGAATTTGAGAATACAGGACAATAAGCTGTGGTCTTAGTACTAGGTGAGCTCTACCCTCACTTAACATACCAACCTTCGGGTTGATCACAGTAGTGGTAGGACAATAAGTTTGATCTTTTTATGCTATAATGGTAAAAGATGCAAATGTAAAAGAATGGTCAAAAAAGTAAAGAAATATCTTTGTGAAGATCTGTTCAGTTTTACAAGGGGCAAAAGAATTAGCAATTATTTAAGGAAAGTAATCTACTGGTTATGGTAGTTTTTTGATGAGCCTCAGGTTGGATTGTACCTGCTTCTTCCAAATGTAATTCCTCTTTAAATCCACATACTTCCCACCACCTAACATTCTGTCCAAAATCCCTGTTCTCTTTCTACCCATACCTAGCACTTCTTTGCACTAACTTCAAATTATCAATACTGTAGTGGTAAGTAGGACAATGATTGAACCAAATAAAGCACAATCGAAATATCTGCATTAGAGATTACAAGCTTGTGAAGAGTAGTCTTGGTGGTTAGGCAAAATAAATAGGAAGGAATGGGAGTCTCACTTTTATATAGCACAGGTTGTGCATGTGAGGGTAGCAGATGGAGAATTTGGATGGCAAAGGAATTAGACAAGACTGTCCATTGTCATAGTCACTCAAAGTAATTTTTATTCAAAGGACATGGGGAATTCAGGTATTAGGGATTAAAATGTTTCAGTTTAACAGGCAACCAGCTCTATACCAAATTTCCACCAATTTCTTTCCTTTTGTCAGAGGCAAATGGGAGAGAAGTAGAGAATGCCTAATGAAATGTGAGTGAGCAAAGTATAGACTAGAAAATTTGAGTGAGCCTCAAGCTTTATTCGTTTTTTCTTTGTGCTCCTGATGCCACTTGTCACAAGAATTTTGTGCCTCACTCACTCTTTCTCTGGAGGAAGCACATTTAGCAACTTCTACATGAAACCCCCTCCACATTAAGTAACTCCAACAAGCAAAGAGACCCAAAACTTTTTTACTATAGGACAGGATGTTTTCTGAATTGTTCAGCATTTAAAACTTACCTTAACCAGTAGATTACCAATCAATACATACAGAAATGTTCATAATACAGCATAAATGTGTAAAACAGTATTTTGAAAAATGATGAAATGCAGACATAAAATAAAGGTAATTATTTATGGTGGCTTCATAAATATGAAGGGTGATAATGAATCAACCCTACCCTTCCTTCTGATAAAGATGGTTACAAATGCACAAAAAATGTTTTCTTTATTGTCTGCCTATATTTAAAAATTTTCTAGTTTATATATTATTATTCAAAGGGAGTTCATTTTCTTTCCCATAGTAAAGGTACGTTTTCTCTCTACCAATTCTGGGGTTGCAGGTATGAAGTTTGTCTTTGGACAAGAATTTTTGTTAATGTCTTAGGCTTAAGTTCACATTAATTCACAGATGCACCTTAGCAATTGATTATTAAACAATAAGCATAACTTAACCTTTATGAAATAATTCTTCTATAGGCACATCATTTCAGCTTGATTTTAAGGTGCTCCACAAAGTTAATTTTCCTTTAATTAGACCATTTACATGAATGTGGCATGAAGTGATGCTCATTTTGCTGATCATGGGCCAAATATGGGAGAAGTTGCACATAAATTTGCCATATGGCCAACAACGTCATCCACCACTATTGCACAGGGCTACCAATAATGTAAAGGAAAAAGACTCGGGACCAACATAATCTAGGACCCTGGTCAGGGTGTCTTTAACTGGATCTCCTAATCAAGAGCCCTTTTCAGGACTGATCATGCAAGTGTGGAGGCCCCAATGTAGGGGTTAGACAAATTCATATCATCCAATGGGTTACTCCACAAATGTTAGGTGTTGGAACCTAACCACACTGTATCTCTGGGAAGGCTTCCATTGACCCTAATATGGCGGAGAGCTGGAATGAGAGGCTGTCATTTTTTATTATTGAGGACTACAACCCAAAAGAACTTCAAATGACAATAGGTCATCTTCCTTTGTAACTTGCTGTCTGTTTACAACCCAAACCCCTCAATGTCATCCTGCGTACCCAGTATACATGATGAAATCACCATATGCTGCCATCTCATGTGTACAAAGTAAGCTCCATGCAATTCCAGTTTCAATCATTTTTCTCAGTCAAAAATTGTTTTAAAAATCAATTAATGTACTGTACTTGTAAAGGTATGTTTATTCTTAACAATGTAAAATTCATAGTAATTTTATCTCTTCAGATTTTATTAATGTGGCAATTAAATTTCCTTCCAAACCCACGAGAATTCAAATTAGTCTTCAAAATCCTCACGTTCTTCTTCTGTACCATCGTCAGAACAGCTGCATATTCTGCTAGTAGCACTTCAAGTATGTCCAGTTGTTTTTGGATGACATATGATGTCTGCCCCATTAGTTATCTCCTATTTATCTCGCTATTACTTGAGCATTATCACCTTGAACCCCATGGAAGAATACTTCAGCTCCCAATCCTAAGTTAAGGAGCCATGTGCTTCACTCTGCATTTCTTTGTTCCCTCTTTCATGTTCAGTCAGCATATACTGGGCTCCTTCGAAGTCTTTTACTAATCCCTCAAAGGAGTCTTGGAACCAAGTATTTCAGTCAACTGGAATATTTCAAGATGTGTCATGTCCTTTCATGCTATGTGGTGTCATTTTCCATGCGTGTACTTTCTGAAAGCGGTTATTTTTATGAACAGCTATCCTTATATGGGTTTCAACAAGTAGAAATGGATGACCATTTTTGGGTGACAAGGAAATATGTAATTGAAATATTATTTCCTTGAATTATTTCTGCAAGTGATTCTAATCATAGTGTGTATTCAGAAAGTGATGGGAAAAAATTACATCAGTGATCACTTTGAAATTGATAAGATGAACGACACAGTCTCAGGCATAACTTTGTGGAAATCCTTCATACAAAGTGTAAAGGAATTAACGCTGCTATTTCCGCATGATAATTTATTTGGCATGACCATGGTTTCGTAGCTTTACTACATCATCAGGTACAAGTAAACGAAATTGCATAGTATATTTACCCAAAAATAAAACCTCTGATCGATGATCCACAGACTGTGCCAGATACCGATGTCAGAGGTGAATAAAAGAAAAGAACTCCTCACGATCAAACAAATAGCCGCCAACAACGGCTATTCTACCGGTCTCGTGGACACTCTGTATAGGAGAAAACGCTCCCAAATGGCACGGGACCAGATATACCGTGCCACCAACACACTATGTGATAGAGCATTGTGGCGCCGGGTCCCATT
>WURS02000019.1:2015959-2026751 GCA_011762765.2 Rhinocypha anisoptera
AACGTGTCGAAACCTAGGTCGTGTTAAAATAAATATCGAGTGGAATCACAAGTGTTTTTACTTACCCTACTTCACCACTGTATTGGTTTTTGTTGTATGTTTCTGTTTGCAACCACTAATACTTTTTTGCCAGCTTGTTTTTCCCCAATGTATTTTTTGGTGTCCTATATCTACATCGTAGATCAGCTGGACAAATAATTTACATTATTAATATTTAATAAAAATGTTAGTCCTTAGACATTTATAAAACATATATATCTTATAAGAAATCAGATTTTCTGTTTGTCAAAAAATCCGGCCACCATTTTTTAACATTGTTTGCACACAAAAAATATTGGAAATAAAGTTGAATTAAAACTGTAGAAGTTTGAATCGTCCAAAGGTCACTGTATTAATATTTAGTACAAACTAAGAAAATGGCATGGAAATCCATTTGTAAAGATATTTTAATATTAGAACTTTCAAAATTTACTCAGCAAAAACATAAACATATATAAGTACCTATGTCCAAGAACCTTTATCTTTGAAATGAGTAACACTGGTTAGATAGGTACTATGTATCTTTTTTAGCAAAGGTAGTTAGTCAAATGTATATTACTGATGAGAATGCTGAGACAGTGAAAAACTAGTTGTTCTATAAATCTAGAAATTCAGAGTACAGTGGTAAAATAGAACCATTTTAGAGTAAAGAGTAGGTAATAGTATAGAAAAACAAGAGAGACAAGGACCATTTCCATAGTTCACATCACCGCCCATGGGAAAAACAAGATAAAAAGGGGACTGCGGGAAAATATTCTTTGAAAAATTTAAAGCGTATTAGAAGAGGAGATAGGGCACATACATCACCAATAACATTTTCCTGTGAAATAAATATGGAATGCCTCATATCGATGCATATTACAGCAGTTAATTCATCATGAAATTGGGGGATGTGAAAATTGAAATATATTTAAATGATATTCTTTCAAATATATTTCTGATTATAGTCTTTTAATATTTTTCTTTTCCATTGCTCAAGGACTACAATGATGGCAGAAAATTAACCACTTAAATTTTATGATGGTCACATCTAAGCTTTGAATTTATAAGAAGAAAAGGAGTACTCACCAAGAACACTTAACAGCTTTTCTACATCTCCAATCCTGGCAGCTTGGTGCAAGCTTTTCAATGGAAATCTAAGCAGAGAGAAAAAAGTTAAATTTAAAGACAGCAATGAAATAAACTTCAGATGCTATTCAAGCCAAGAGGCTTAGAAATCATTAACATTTTGACAAAATCAGCATAGTATCATGGCAAAAGCTAGGTACAGAAATTTACTGAAGATAGCTTGGTGGGTGGGAATAAAACCTTTAATGTAAAATAAAAGAAAAAAATAAATATATTATTTAAAAAGTTTTAAAAACATTTTTAAAATGGACTAAATAATATGAAATAATTTCTCCTATTCATATATAGGTTTATAACCCCATACAGATAGTCCTGAAAATTTGTGATTGTGAACTTTGATAGTTTTGAAAATAAATGTAAATTTTAAATGAAAAACATGGAGTGGATGCTATAGATAATTGATGCATGATTAGTTCACTGAAGTCTATGACCTGTTGCGTGCATTTTCTCAACGACAAAAACTCCCAATACTCCCTACTATTGCATGTGTCCCACGTTTTTTCATTTTAAATTTTACATTTATTTTCAGAATTATTAAAATTCACAATCACAAATTTTCGGGACAATCTGTATGGGGTTATGAATCTGTATGGGATAATAAATCTGTACGAGGATAGGTGAAATTATTTCATACTTTTTGGTCCGTTTAAAAAAAGTCATTTTTAAAGGAATATATTATTAGTTCATACTTTTTAGTCCATTTCAAAAATGTTTTTTTAAATGTTCTTTTTTAGTAGTCCATTTTTTTCCTGTTAACCAAGTACAGTGTTAACTAAGGCCTACATTGTATTAACAAATGGGAATGTCATATTTGAGATAACTGTGGCACACAGAAAACCATGCAATGTGGGTTCCATTGGGATTAAAGTAACCCAATATTCTCCTGTCGGGAAAGCAAAGCTCTAGCTACTAAAATATAATGCTCTAGTACAAAAACAAGCAGACGTTTTATTAAAAAATGACATTAAAAACAACACTACATGCAATTCGTCACAGCAAACAAGAAATATATTAATTGAGAAGAAATTCTGAAGTGGAAATGCAGGAAGAAATAGAGAAACTGTGGCAATTTAATAAAATAGAAATGGAGAAAGATTTTCTGAGCCTTCAACAATTTCTCTAATGAGAGAAAGTTATTTTAAAATGATTGCACACAACTAATAGGGCGAAAACTGTTAAGTAAAATGGCCCCAATGCTGTTTACTTGTTGAATTTTCAGGTAGCATGTGATTGAGTGTGTAAATGAATTAAGGAATGTACTACTTTCCAAGATAATCATTTAATGACTGTTTAAGACAATGACTTGATGATTGTTTTACTTGGTAGAGCACTATTATCTACCGTCTCTCTACAACACTTACAATTTGAGTATGAGGTATTTTGGAAAGATGTGTAAAAAATATGAAAAAAATTGGTTTCTTTGAATTAAATATAAATTAGTTTTGAATTAAAGTTTGCTCTGATCATTAATTACAATGTTTTAGGAACAAATGTGCCACAAAGACAAATTTAAAATAATATTAATTAGCCAATTCCATATGGCAGGGCTTAAAGAAATGTTTCTATAAAGTTCACCTTAATGCAATCAAAATATCAAAATTAAGTAGCGTCCAAACTCAGGATTTCCTTGAGGGTATGTCAGGCATTGAAAGGGCTTATATTGCCATACCTGAGCAGGCACATTACATATTTAAAGGTTAAGTGGTGACTAAACTATTACCAATTACAAACGATCCCATTATATGCATCTCAAGGATGAATGATAACACTATAACAACAAAATGTTCAAATTTGATGCACATAAAATTAATAAAATACTTCTTACTGTAGTAAATAAATTTTGGATTTAGAATTAATATTTTTTCATAAACACATTCACCAAAAGGTGGGAAGAGTTAAAACTCAGGAAGATATACACTAACTTATTTATACATGGTGCTGCTGTGGCTTTTTCTACTCTAATGATAATGTCATGTTGAAATACTATAACATTAACCCAGGAGACAAAACAATGAATACCAATGGACACTTAAATAAATTCACCCACCACCTTTTCTTCTGCTCTATCCCCCACATCTTATAATATATTACACAGTACTGTGGGTTTGCATTTCAGTCAGAAAACAGCTAAAAAATTCAATGTGCACTACAAGAGACAGAGAGATATGTTCCATTTTAATGAGGATATGCAAGGAAAAAGACAAATCTTTAGCTATGAGGTAATGACACTTAAAAGCATGACACGTGGACGATGCAATGAAGCAAACATGGAACAAAAATAAAATGCACATATGCAAAGTTAATAGAAAGACTTACAGTTGAACTGTCAGAGACCTATGGTTGCTATGACTAAAGCAAAGCTAACACAGAACACACCTTGACAGAAGCTCAGGCTTTTGAGACAGACAAACAAGTGTTTTAGATAATGGCTCTAACTTTTCTTTTTCTGTTTCTGTCAACATGATGGACGGGGGACGATTCACGATGGGTACCATTTCCCCAGCCTGGACAGCAAGGGGGAGGAGCTTCTGCATCTGCACTGCTGGTGCAGCGATTGGTGCCGGAGGGAATGGATGGCGAGAATCCGGAATGATGGCCTTGGTGAATCCCATTTTGGCCGCAGGACTGTAAGATAAGAAAAGGTGCAGGAAATGTGAGATGCTGTTTTACCTGGTTAAATATAGGTAACATGTCTACCTTATTCAATCTTTTACTTTTGTAGATGAGCAAATGAGAAAAATAGAAGTCATGTGAGTCCTCTCGTTTGAAACAAAAAAATAATAATGGCTGAAACCATACTGAAGTCACAGGCAATAAAATAAAAATGCATAAACTGAGAGAATAATGCAAACAGGGAAATTGACGTCAAGCAGGAAACAGAGATCAACAGTTAATTTCATTACATAATTCAAACAGCTAACCCCTCTATGTCTAGTCCAATAGAAAAATTCTTCTTTGAAATCTGACAGTTAAATTCTCCTTTGTAATTGGCAGAGAATAATGTTTACCACCTTATCTGATATTTTTTCAAATCAAGATAGTGGGATTAAATGAATATGCTCATTTTACTAAAGAAGGTGCACAAAATGAACTCGCTAAAGCCTAAGGTCAACAATCAAAACATATTCCATTACATTCAAATCCTCCAACATGACATTTCAAAGTCTGTATTATGTCTGAATTGGCATGCAAAATTTCTTGAAGAACAATAGGTTAGCAAAAGAAATTTTATTTACGGTTTTCTGGGAGGTATCTGCTTTGGCAAGAACACTAAATTTCGTGGTGTCCTGAGACTAAGATGAATTTCTCTGGCAGTATCAGTTACTGAAATCATGTTATCCTCAGGTTTGGGAACAGATGGAGCTCCACAATGAGGACACAGTGCTTCGTCATCCACCATAAGTTCGCAATCCCGATGATAGTGATGAATGGAGCCCCCACCATCACCCCTTCTCCTTTTACTCCACTCGCACTGCACAAACTGTCCCTTTTACGTCAGGAGGAAAGTCGAACAAACAATTAGAAATGGCAAAGATTCAACATATTTAAGGTTATACTATATTTAAGGCTAATTAGACAGTACTCAAAAGAAATTTATGCTTAACCCTTGGTCTTGAACCTGATGCTCAGTGAGATTTCGACGCACACATCGAAATAAATATTTATTTTGCGGAAAAAGTGCTACATCTTATTTTAATATAACTTATACTTAACCCTTTTAGGACTATAGTAGAAGTCCACTATAATGAGAGCTGATAAATGATGAAAAATCTCTCGTTATAACGCACACCCGTTACAGCCGTCAGTCATTTAAATTCAGCTCTTACGGCATTTATAATGGCACCAAAAGTCAGCGAAAATGAGCCATGAAATAGTTGTACTATTAATCCATCCGCAAATGCATTGAAAATAGATCGTTTCATTAAAAAGATTTTAAAATATTGTCACCAAAAGTCATGCACTCGTAACTAATGTATCTCAGGCATCGGTATTATCTTTGGTTACTTTTCGTGAGCAATTATAGATAAGCTATGACCTGCTGTTAACAATTACGATTCCATAAATAAGAGGAGGGTCGAGAGATTGGCCGTCCTGCTAAGGTCAACACAGACAAATAAGCTTTTCCTGTATTGTCTACAAGTCTAGCTCACAGCTCCATATGTTCTTTTATTCCGATCGATCGGCTATAAGGAAAAAACAGGTAACGGGTTAATAATTGGCATTGCATCCTCGCCGGTGAAAAGTGTTCGCAATGGTCGTCGTAATTACGTGCGAGTTGCGATATCCCTCGTGATATACACTCCGTACGCTTTCACGGAATAACATGCAAAGAATGGCACACGTTTAATTTGCGTGTGGCCTGTGACCCACCAGGGCCGGCACCGTTAAAGTTCCCCGTGCCGCCATCTACAGGTGTTCGCAGGAACCTTCCCCTTAACGTTCAGTGGTTCGATACCGCTTCTTGATTTCGACGACGATAGATTTTTTGCAGCTTGATTTCATGGATTTTCCTCGTCCGTGCTAATCCCTTTGTCTTCCTTTCCCTGGCGTTCCCTCTCTCTCTCTCCCCAGTGTGCATAGCCAGCGGGACCAAGGTCGCCTTGTTCAACCGACTTCGATCGCAGACGGTCAGCACCCGATACCTGCACGTCGAGAACGGCAACTTCCACGCCAGCTCGACGCAGTGGGGAGCCTTCACCATTCACCTGCGTGAGTAGGCCTGCACGGTTTGCGCAATCATGCGGGTGGTTTTGCACACCTCGGCTCGTTTCCGCGCTGCGTTTTTTTTTATTTGGAAGATGCTGTGGCTCTCCTCGTACGAGTAGCATTGAGGTCTGGGTTCACATTGGAACATAAGAACGTAACTTAACGGACTCAGTAACTTGGACATGACACAAGCCCTAAAACTTGTATCGTTCACGATTGCTCGTGTCTACCAAGTTCGACCAATGCGAGGAAACGCCATTCATTTTCCGAGTTGACCAATGAGCATGTTTGTACTTTCACTTGTTCTGTCCAATGTTCCAAATAGAGTTTAGCATCTGGTAATTTTACAGTGATTTTGAAATAAATAAGTTAAGATTTTTAATATGACTCAACCAAGTTATGAGTTTTCGCCTCTGGACAGACAACAAATAATATCTCGAAAAAGTTTTAGCATTTCCAACTTTCGAACATTCGAGGTACTTGAATATTCAGGATATGATCACTATCGGAATACAATTTCCAAAAACCATTGTCCATCACAGCTCTAATAAGAGCGAACGTTAAATTTTTAAGGAGACTGGTCATACGGATGTCTAACCAGCAACCAGCGGTGGACTGATGGGTAAAAATTGAACAAACATAAATGTACACAACAGGTCAGTAAAGGTCAGTTCACATTGGGCGTAAGAACATAACTTAAGGACGTAACTTCGACATAACTTAAGGCCTAAACCTTTCATCGTTCACAGTGGCCTATGTTTACTAATTTCAACCAATGAGGGATAACGTCATTCATTTTCCAAGTTGACCAATGAGCATGTTTGTACTTTCGCTTGTTTTGCCTATCACCAGACACGGGCGGAAATAATTGCATTGAAGCTCGGAATTAAATTGCGAATGCAATTTTCAATTTGAAATGGATATTGAAGGGCTAATTAATATTTCTCTCACGTTTATCTTCTTCTCCTTGGAGTACTGTCATCGCATCTGGTACAACTTACCTGTCAATCATTCACGTACTTTTATAATCATACCTACACGCACAAATTAAAGCAGTCAATTGATGTTTCATCAGTAAATAAGCATCATATTAACGGAAATAATATTCGTGAACTTACCTTCAAGACCAAGGATGTAGCCGATTTTGGCCCATGAATCCATTTTCTTTGTTACGTTTTTAAAATCTTTGCTTTTCTTCCCGTACAAATTAGTTCTTTCACGCATTAAATCAATTAACATGGACTCCATGTTTTTTTCCCAGGTTTGTTTATGTTGGTACTTCACTTTCTCGCCACTGGGTGGAGCTAGTGTGCATGCCACGAAAGCTTGTGATTGGATAACTTGAGAACTCACTCCCCCCTTCGTGATTGGGCGACCGAAGGACATAACTTAACAGATGAACTTGGGCCATCATTCAGCATCATGTCAAGTTCTTAAGTTATGTTAAGGCCTATCGTGAAAGTCTCATTCCCACACATATGCTCAACTCTTAATTTCTCAAGTTAAGTTCTTACGTTATGCTCTTAAGTTCAACCAATGAGATTACGTCATTCATTTCCTAAGTTGACCAATGAGAATGTTTCTACTTTCCCTTGTTTTGTCTGTAAGCATACACTGACACGGAAATAATTGCGGTGTGAAGCTCGGAATTGAGTGGCGAAAGTAATTTTCATATTTCACTAAATCAATTAACACGGACTCCACATTTTGTTTTGGGTTTGTTTATGTTGGTACTTCACTTTCTGTCCACGGCTGGAGCTAGTGATTGGATAATTTGAGAACTCGTTTTTGGTCTAACGTGAGCAAACGCGACACCCAACGAGCGGACAGCTTTCTCATGACTAAATGTTGATTTAATATGTGACAAACACGTTCTTATGATTTGTTCATAACCTCTGCCATCTCTCTCACTTTAATTCGTCGGTCGTCTAGCACCATTTGGTGAACTTTGGCGATGTTTTCGTCGGTTAGTTGCAGTTTTTGGACGTCCCAAACGTTCATCATCTCCCTAGCTCTTTAAGGCCTCGTTTAAATTCAGCTGTCCAAAATTTAAGTGTGTTAAATGATGGCGCAGAGTCCCCATACACAGAATCCAACTCATCTTTGATTTGCGTGGGCGTATTGCCTTTCAAAAACAGATATTTAATAACAGCTCGAACCTTGATTTTGTCCATTTTCGCAAAAACACACGCATCGACTCACTCAAACGACTGTTGCATAACAACTGCGTGTCCAAAATGGCTGAAACTTTGGTGTGTAACTGTCAACAGATGAACAATGAAATTCAATAGCATTTATTTACGAGTCCTGCCATCTTCATGTTGAGGTTGTAAACTTTTCAGGCCATCCCCGTATGCTCAATTCTTAATTTCCTAAGTTAAGTTCTTACGTTATGTCCTTAGGTTCAATGTGAACCGGCCTTAAGAGACACTGGAGGAATAAACTTTGCGCAAAACTCACCGTGATCCTTATTCTTGTACAGCCACTTGTTCCCGTCCTCCATGAGGACCTTGTCGTGCTCAAACGCGGCGTTAACGAAACCGTTGACGAAACTAGCGGCGAGGTTTTGGCGTGCCGAATCAATTTGTCCACCGCCAAATGAAGGCCTCGAGTTCTCCAGGTGGCTCTTGTAGACGTCCTCTGGAGTCTTGGGCTCCATAATGTCCAGCTGGAAGACGGAACCAAAGATATAGGTGGTCAGTTGTGACCCATGTCAAGGGACGACTCGATCGAAGGGTAAAAGATGGCAATCAGTCTGTTGGGTCAGTTTTGAAAATCGGTTTGGTACAATTTGTAAGAAGTATACAAAATTGTTTCCGAAAATCCGTCTCCAAAATTTTTCTAGGAAAACTTTTCTTCAAAATCTTGTGTTTAAAATATTATCTTCAGAAAAATGTTGCCTTTAAAAAGTAATTTTCAAAAGCTTGCATACAAAAACTTTTATTCAAAATCTGGTTCAAAAAACTTGTGTTCAAAATCTTATCTTTAATAACCTTGTCCTCAAAATATTGCCCGAGAAAATGTATTCAAAATATTTTCAATAAAACCTCAAATTCAAAAAATTGCCGACAAATAACTGTGTATTCAAAATCTAGTCTTTAATACTTCATGTTCAAACACTTGCCAACAAACACTTGTAATAAAATATTATCTTTAAAACACCATTTTTAAAATTGGCTACAAAATTTTTTAATCAAAATGTTGTCTTTAAAACATCATGATAAAAATCTTGCCCATAAACACTTGTATTTATAATCTTGTCTTTAAAATATAATTCTGAAAATCTTGCCTACTGAAATACTTGTATTCAAAATCAAGTCTTTAAAAATTCCTATCCAAAATCCTGCCAACAAAAGCTTTTCTTCAAAATCTTGTCATTAAAACCCCATCTTCAATTTTTGGGTAAAATACCTAATAGTCTAGTCTTTAAAATATCATTTTCAAAATCTTGCCTAGAAAAACTTGTATTCAAAACCTCATCTTGAAAATCTTCCAAAAAGACTTCTATTCAAAATCTAGTCTTTAAAATATCATTTTCAAAATTTTCCTAAAAAACTTCTATTCAAAATCTTGTCATTAAAACCTCATCTTCAAAATCTTGCTTCAAGACTTCTATTCAAAATCTTGTCTTAAAAAACCTAATCTTCAAAATCTTCCTAGAAGATTTCTATTTAAATCTTGTCATTAAATCCTCAACTTCTAAATCTTCCTAAAAGACTTTTATCCAAAATCTTGTCTTTAAAACTTCATTTTCAAAATCTTGCCTGCAAAAACTTGTATTTGAGACATTATCTTCAAACTCTTTGACTTAAAAAATCTTGTCTTTAAAACATCAACTTCAAAATCGTCCTAAAAGACTTATATTCAAAATCTTGTCTTTAAAAACCTCATTTTCAAAATCTTCCAAGAAGACTTATATTCAAAGTCTTGTCTTTAAAACATCATCTTAAAAATATAGTACTGATTACTACTTATTTACTTAAGTCATTGAGTATTTAGTGCTTTTTTCAGTTAATAGAAATTGACAATAAACATGCTGGGATTAATGGTATTGGTTCTAAAATATTGAGGCAGATGAGAATCTCATACAACTGCCCATCCATGGACTAATTTAAAAGAATGCTACGGCTGTTTGCTTCAAGAGAAACGACTGTGGAAGGATCTCCTCACCTCACGGGCCAGGTTGATGAAGTGGGATGCCAGGTGGGCGTTCGACATTATGTCCACCAACTCGTCGTACTCTGGGACGCTCTCGTTCAACTCAAGGAATATCTTCTGGCGACCCAGCATGAAGGCCAGCTGCTTCTGGACAGATCTGTGACGGAACACACACGAGGGGGGGTAACATTAAACCACAACAAAGGAACAACTTGGGCATATCAGAATCGCCAAGGGATGGCTTTGTACGGATCTTCTACGATGTAACGGAGGGACTCGTTATCAAACACAATTTGAGCATCTATCTTGTTACATTGCCAATCCTCCGCGATAAAGGGGAAAGGTCATCTGTGTGCCCTTTTGCTGAGAAAAGGTCTAGCGCCCCGTCCTGAGAAGGGTCAAATGAGGGACAAATTTTTACACCTGTGAACTTAGATGTTTCAGACGCTCCTGAAACCGAGTTCCGTACAGAGTGGGGTCAAAATTTCTTTTTCTTCCACTTCTTTGTTAAGTATTACCCTGCAAACTGCCGCAAGGGCGTGTGGCAGGGGGTGAGGGACCACCAAACATTCACATCCGCTCCCGAGTGCAAATGTTAAGAGAGAGACACACATTGCACTCATTATGAAGCATGCTAAATAAAATAGTAGAACACCATCCACAACATGCGGGACAATGCATTAAAACATGCGTGAAAACAACTACAAATGCCGTCACAATATGCAAGGTCCAAATGGGGCTCTTCCCCTTCTAAATTATC
>WURS02000019.1:2026851-2043797 GCA_011762765.2 Rhinocypha anisoptera
TATGCAGGGACTGTATACCAGTACAGGACTCCGGAAAGAAAGGTTAAATTTATGACTCCATGCCAAAACCTACCAAAGTATCTTTTTCGGGGTCGAGACTTCCGTGGTGTTTTGGGTTTGAAGATACACTTCTTCCAGGGTTTCTTCCATGTCTGTCCATGTTGTGGGGACAACAGTTTCTCCAGCGTTGCAGCTAGCCACTTCGGACCTGAAGATGCTAGCTGCAATGCTGGAGAAACTGTTGTCCCCACAACGTGGACAGAGGTGGAAGAAGTGAATCTTCAAAGTATCTTTCTTTGAATGATGTTAGGAGGACACACCTGAAACTGTCATTGATTATTTTTTGTGCTAGGCATTGAAAAGAAATTAGGCACATAATCTTTCAGCATATGGGCTGCTTCACTTTCATATAAACATATTTAGCAATTTAGAAGCTTGAAGTTGGTAGGTATATTAAGAACAACTGGATTATTGTTCTTTTAGGCTTTTTAAAAGCAATGTATATTTTGAAAGAATTTCATTGCAACAAAAAGGCGCAAACAAACTATTTTCAAATATTCCATTCTTCCACTTTCTAAATATTTTTATAGCAGGGGACCATCCTCTGCATACCCTCTACATGGAGAGAGATCCCACACATGAAGCCATTAGTTGATATAATGAAAGATATAGTTTAAATAACATAATGGACAATGATGATACATAAGAGAATTATTAACCCTGTTGAAAGATATGACAATGGGGAACAATTAATGAAATGCTTACTGCATAGTGCTAAGCAAATTTCACTGCCCAACAGAGAACAAAGACCAATGCCAGCAAAACAATGGTAGTGTTTCCATTCAATGACTATCCCAGACACCATGAAGGTGATATAACTCTCGTAGGACTCTGGATGGGAACAGTTTAACCACACCTTGTACGACCCCACCTATCATCTAGTGACTTTTGCTTGGTTTTTGCACCTTAAATTGTCCATTTCTGGCCTTCATTCCAAAAAGATAACTGCAAATCCATGGAAGGCATCACATATGGTATCCTTAAAAAAAAGAGGGAACAGAGAAAATGGTTCCCTGCTATAGCAAATGCCCAAACAATGACAGAAACGATGTGAAAAAATAGCGTGAGGCTCATAACCAGTGTTGCCATAATTTTTTTCATAATGTACATTTGCATCTCTTAATAGTCTAATGGAAATTACTTCCTGGAATGACCATTCACATTGAAATATTTCTTTTGCGTTGAATTCTGATAGATTCTGGAAAGGTTATCCTAGTAAGACTCGGAAGCAAATACTTTTTTAATGTAATAAAGAGAATCAAAAATGAAAAAGCATGCAAGTGAAAAATAAGTTTGAGTACAAAATGAAGCATGACAGAATGCTCAAAAAATTAAACAAAACTGCTGGACTAACCAATTTACCTTAACCACTCCTCACACTGTGGTGATTGGGGAAAAAAGACACCATTACAGCATTAATGAAAATATCTCATAATTGTGGCCATTCTCAGTACTCTTTTTTTCTCTCTATCTTTTCCTTAGGGCACCTTGCAAGTGATCTGCAGGACTAATGGGATTACCACTCGATTACCTGAGTCAACCATGTATGCTAAGAAGACTCGATCACATTAAACAAGTTTATCCCTCTTGAGTGATCAAAACACTAAAATGCAGGAGTTTCTGGGCATCTATTAGTGTGTGGTTTAAAAACCCATTCATGGAAAGTAACTGACTTCCACAACATAAATCGCAGATTTCATTTACTATGCTTGGTGCTAAACTACCCCAATGATCGACTATCAATCCAATTTTCAGGTTAATGTCATATTTTTTCATCAGCCAAGCCTCCACCTATTCCACTGTACATTTATGGACACAAATACCATCGTATCAACCATTATACACATTTGGTCGGCCTGCTAATTAGGTAAGTTTATTACTATCTCCGAGCACAAAACATTGGGAGCTAAGGTGGTTTCCGGATGAGGCTGCACACCTCACTACTGAAGATGCTTCTGACATTGTTACTGCATGAGAAAAGCAGTCATACTGCTCCATATGCAGATGAACCCACAAGTCACATTGACAATAACAAAGACCTCTACAAATCTGTAATAATACACAAGTTAAAATTTCATTGATGAAAAACAACATATTTGGAGCAGAAATGTAAATCATTTGTTTAAATTAAACTTAATCAAATTATTGGTTTAATTCATATGAACACATTATGGCCTTTTTTCCCTGAATACATAAATGTGATAGGAAATTTGCAAATATGATCGAAACATTCATTTAAGCAAAACAGCATTTTCTACAGAGCAATTTTCAGAATTGACTATAAGTACACCATGACATAGTATGATATCTATAAAATTTTAATTATAGAGGGATAGGTAAGCAAATAACCTTTATGAAAAACTTTAACAAGGAAACAAAAATCTTAAAAACTTTCAATGACAAATTTCACTCCAGGAATTTACAGGTGACACTTTTTAGCTAAAAAGTTAAATGTTTATCTGACACTTAAAAAATTATGGATGCAAAATCTCATCCTCCTTTGCTAAGCAATTTGGAATAGATTACGAAGGAATGCAACTAAAGTGCATTTTTATCTAGACATCATCATGAAAGAAGTTTTTCCAAGTCATTTTAATCAGCTTAAGAGATTCTACTAGTGACTGAATGGTGTTTTTTAAATAAATTGCCTACTACATTTATGTTGAGGAAAAGATAGTTTTAAATTATTATTATTTTATAGCAATTAATGACATATTCCCTATCAGAACATTATTATCAATTATTAGGTATAAAAGGTTTTTGATGATATTGGACCTTTTCTACTATCTTCAATATAATTAATACAATATATAACAGTAAGACAAATAATTAAATGAAATATGGTGTTCCATTAATTTAAGAATATTATAAAAAATTAATGATACTGTATGTTAACTACAAATATTTTATTAGATACATAAAATCTTGTGAATTAAAAAAGTATGACATTCATGAACTCTATTGCATTCCAAATATTCTATTACCTTCCCATAATTCTCTCTCAAAACTGAATGATACTTAAAACATTTTCAGTTCTCAATCCAAAACATAAAAAAGCTTCAAGATTTCTTAAAATTAAGAAGGAAATTTTGGAGTTTATTTATTAAAACACATTAAAATGACTAGATAAATAATGAAATTGCAAAGAAACAAAAATAATTATTTAACTCTTACAATATGTAAAATTGTAAGAAGTATATTTCACATTTAACTATTAATAATAACAACCATACAAAGAAAATTAGTTAAGAATTCAGTCTAATTTCTAATTTACCAGTCCTTAATATAGAAGAACATGGATAAAATATTGTGGATTTTAGAGGTGATATAATGCCATAGGAACTTGTCAGAACAAATTTCTTCCCTAAAAAATAAATTACTCTGAAATTACTTGAATTTTTAATTACCCATGATTGAAATCTTTCTTTTGCAGGTTCATTAATCTGACTTTACAATCATATTTCAGTTTATGATACTTGAGCAGAGAGAAAAACAAGACCAATATAATATGGAGTATTTGTAGAATCACTGTAACTTTATGAAGTTACATCTTTTATTTAAACTTTAATTCTAGCATAGGCTGTTTACTTGAGACTTTTAATTACAAAACTCATTAAGGAATCAGAAATCTTGTATAAATTACAAATCACAAACACTTGATCCAGTGTTTCTTGGAATGATTGACTTCACCGAAATATGTTTACTAATTGAGCTGTGAAAGCTTTGGACCTTTAAATTTTATGCATTCTAAAAACCCTAATTATTCCCTAACGATATTTTATAAGTTTTAATCAGGACTCACTCATCACACCTATAGTAGGCTAAATTACAAAGACATCACTTAGTTCCCATTGGAATATATTAAAGTCACACAAAAGAAATATCCAGTTTTTATGTCAATCACAGTACTGTGCATGGAATATTCAGGCATAAAAGATGAAACACTAATACTGGATGCTGAAAAACAGCAACACAAAAGGTAGGAAAATCCACACAGCATTGATGTGCAGACGTGGATAAAGTTATTGTACAGCATCAAAGTGTGCTTCACACTTCCAGAAATATGTTAATCATGTACGGGAATGGAATATTAGCTTTCAAACTTACAGAAAAAGCTTCAAATATGTTTTCCATAGATCCAAAGCATTCTGACAACTAATATAAAGATTTAGCAAATCTCTGAAAGAGGAAGTGAACCAATAATTTGGATTTTTACTGTAGAATACCATAAAAAATTGAACACCTAATGTAATTCATATCCTTGCATAAAAAAAAGAGTATATCCATAAATTTAATGGGTTTCTATAAAATGTACATTACTTTCTGAAAGCTCAATCCATTCATCGTAGCAGTATGAAAACTATCCCATCCATACCACTAATTCCATTTTGGATGAAATAACTGATACAATAACTTCTTTTTTAAACATTTTATGTGCTATATTTTGGTCACTGATTTCCGTGTGAAGTAAAAACACAGTTAACTCCCATCATATTATGAATTAACAATCCTTGATTAGTTTATTCAACTGCACTTCAAGTTGCAAGCTTAAATTCTCAAATAATGCAGAAGATATGTAGGGAAAGGCCTTGAATTCAGCACACACATTTCAGTTGTTGGTAAATGTGAGAATCAAAACAAATATTCACGAAGGAATTATACAAAACTCTGCATAATGTGAAGAAAAGTCTGTCTTATGTACACATTTTTACAAGCACTGGAAAACATATTTACATTAACTTCTTGATAAAAACAATTTCTTTAAATTTTATCTCTAACTCTATGATGGTATTGTCACATTCTTGATGATGATGTCTTGAATGAAAAAGATCCAAAGAAAATGAAATCACTGACTTTGATGGCAATGACACCTGGCAACTGGAGAAAAGAGGCCCGGAGATATGTTGGCAAGAGCATTTGTGAAAAGATCGACATACAAATTCTGGCACTGCTAGCTTAAAATATCATTTGGCTGAAGAATTCTGCCATTAAAGAAAGGGTTTCCTATATCCACAGGGATGCTCTTGTTTTCCAAGTTCTTGCTTATCTGTGGAGGACGAGAAGGAACCTGCTCATGAGTTGTGAGACCATTCACACCCCTTATTGATATAATCACCAAAATAACATTTAAGGATTATCAAAATAAAATATTTTATCCTCAGGACACTACTTCATTATTCATACTTACTGAACAAAATATATGCCACAAAATTAGGGGAGCATGAGGAACAAGTCATGCTTCCACTACCAGGAATTAAATATTTATTCTCAATAAGAAGCCTATTTCAATTCTTACAGCATATACATACTTATTACAGGAGGCAAATAACAGCACTATATTTAAAAACTATAATAAATTTTCACTACAATGAAACTGAAAAATGTAATAACTATGAACTATAAAAACCAGATAACTGAAAATAAGTAATGCATTACACCCATTAGAACTGGCCTGATATTTTCCCAACTCTTAATTTGAATCTGATGCTTTATAAACTAATACCACCCAATCATTCCAATACGACTGATAATCGATAGGATTTTACTTTAAAAAATGAATCTCCTATTTTTGTTTATTCATTCACTATTCAATATATTTGGTCAAATAAATAAATAAATACGATAAAAAATATAAGTATAAATATATATTATGAAGTTTAGGAGAAAAAGCATTAAAAATTATTGATAAAAAATGCCTTTGAGAATACTGGCTACACTGACGCAATTCACTAAGATGAACAGTGGGTCAGAGACCTGCTGTTTAATATTAGACAAAGTGCATGAACACAGTTTATTGTGAGTTATTTACGGAATGGAGTAGGAAAAGGAAGGAGGATGATATGTATCATATTCATGGGAAAAACACAAGGAAAACCCTTAAATGAGATATGTTGATCACATTTTAGACTTATTGCTTGACTCACAGTTAGATAATTCTCTAAAATACTCTTGAGATCTGGTAGGGTTTTTGTACAATCAATCAAATCTAGTTTTATCATGAATACTTAGAATATCATATTTGGAGTTCACTTATAGCTAATTAACCCTTTCAGCTGGTGCATTTATTAAAATAGAAAGGCACTGTTCACAGAATTTAAAACTTTTACATATCGTATTTTGGTCATATTTGTAAAGAATGTATATCTATCTACAATGTATGTATATGTTTGTTAATTTAAACTGAAGTCAGAAATATTTTGCAAAGTACTAACTAATATATAACGAAACAGGTAGTAAAAACTTGGCAAGTGATAAAAAATTCTTAACTGAAGGAGTGTGACCATCCTGTACCATCTACCAAGATACACAAATGGGGCCAGCCACAGACGGCATACCATGTATGCTTATACTGAGGACTGTGCTAAAGAGTAAATTCAGGGTGCGGCCCTTAAATCCAGACAAATTTCAATTTGAATTTCCCACCATATCGTAGTTTCGTCAGAGGTCACGATTGGCATTCTTGAAAGCCATAGGTGTCTAGTCAACAGTCGTAATCTCAAAATGGCCGATATGTTACTTACAAGTGCGGAGTACAACTGACGAGCTGCGATTATCGAAAGTTTTCGCGCTGGGCATTCAGCGACTGAAATCATTCGATTCTTCAGGTACCCCAGATCAACTGTTTATGATATTGTGAATAAGTACAATGCTTCTGAGAAGTCTGGGGAAGGTTCCACTAACAAGACGAGACACCTTAATGTCGCATCTCTATGCAACGCTATCGAAGCAGCATTTAGAAATACGGACAGTGCTGTTTTAAAGAGAGCACACGAGTGCTTTAGGCCAAGGATGGAGGCGGTCATTGCAGCTGAAGGAGGTTATGTTGAGTAACTTTACTCTTGACTGGTGCCACAATTTCTATCTAAAAGAATTTTCTGTTTCATTTATATTTTATGTGAATAGATATGCTTTTAAAAGCATTTTTAATTTGTCTGGATTTAAGCGCCCCACCCTGTATATGTTTACAAATCATTCTAACTTTGATTCAAATTCAGGTAACACTGTCTGTGATTATGTACTGATACTCCATAAGGTTTTGTAGGTCAATATTTATTTGTATCAGTTCACCCCTAAAAAATATAAATAGTTTATCGGCTCATTTTCACACAGTTATGATTTATCGAAAGACTACCTCCTTTAAATTTGTTTCCTGAGGGTGAGTCAAATATAAACCAGAATTTTTCCCCTCATCACCTCAGGCAATCCCAGGCAGGCTGGAAGAGTGGGTCATTGGTGTTTACTGTGTAAATAGTGGCAGGGGTGCTCCCTTTCATCCATACTTTTTAACTGCTATACTACACAAGCGAGGAATAGTCGACAAGAGTGAGAGCCTGAGCTATAGAGATGGAGTGAAGGTGTACGGAGAAAAGGTAGATATGATACAGTTTCTGGATGACATCATAATCCTGGCATAAAATGAGGAAATGCTGGAAGCACTGGAAGGGATGGAGTCAGTGCTAGGCAAACAATATAATCTTTAAATTAAACAAGAGTAAAACCAAAGTGGTGGTGGTGAGTGAAGACAGAAATAGAGCTGGCGTAACCATAGGAGGCCAGGAACTAGACACTGCAGAAGAGCTTCAGCATCTGGGAAATAAAATAGCATTGGATGGTCACAGCCAAAAAGATCTATAGAGTTGAACTAACCTGGCGGCCTTTCTCAAGAAAACCAAACTCCTAATCTCCAACAGCGTTAGTATAGAAGTACAAAAACAACTGATAAATGACCTTTTTATGCAGCATTGTGCTCTATGGAAGTGAGGCCTGGAATGTCGGGGTAGGTGTGAAGAAAGTAGTTTGAACTGCGGTGCTACAGAAGGATTATGATGAAAGTACCCTGGGTTGACACCGAGTGACTCTTTAGAAGAGGTGATGCAGAGAGTGGGAGAGAGAGGAGAAGTGCCCACTCTCAATACGTTGAAGAAGAGAAAAGCAAAGCTTATCACACACATTTTGAGGCACAATGGCCTTTTAAGGAATTATTTCTTGGAAAGCACAGTTGAAGGAAAAACTGAAAAGAAAGACCTGTGGTCTCCTACGTGGGACAGACAATTAGGCTGTTGTCATTCCTATATACACTAACGTGCAAGTCTTTGGTCAAATGCAATAAAATAGATTTCTCATTCAATGTGTAGTTAAATATGGATTGTATACTCGATTCTCAAATTAAGTAATGTGTTTATCACCAAGGAAACAAAGTTAAAACTTTGAGCAGGCATTCATGATATCAGCCCGAGGGTCAATGTCTTTCAACAAAAAACATTGACCCGTAGCACATTGTGAAACTTTGTTCCAATTATTTTAGAATCTAAGAAAATCAAAAGGTCCTGAAAATCTTGACATGACCTCCACAATCACTTGATCTGAGTCAATATAGAAAAGCTATGGGATGAGTGGTACGTAATTTAGTATATTTTTTATAATTCACACGTTGACCAAAGACTTTTGAATGTTAGTGCATATAGATGAAGAGTTTGGCCCAGGACTGGAAAGGATGGAGGACTGCTGCAAACTAATCCTAGGATTGTAACTGAGAGAGAGGTCGAATTACAAAAATAAATATGAAAAACTTAATTTATGATAAAAGAATATTTGTAACACTTCAATAAAAAAATACCTACTAATTTTCATTCAAAACCAATGCAAAAGCTATTAGTCATAAAATATTATTTAATATGTACATAGATAGATAGCTGGGGGTGAAAATTAAGATAAATTCATAATTAAATGGGCTAAGAGTGGAGAAGAATGTGTAGAAAATGAAAGTCTGCCCAATGTCAAAAATGCCAGAGGTCAAGTCTAATAGGTGACAACAGTCTTGCAGTTTACAAAAATTGTCACAATCATTTTTTGGGGCGAGAGGTAAGTAATACACATTGATGTCCTACATGATTGATGCATGATATGAATCTATCACAACTCTGGCTGGCTTTTGGAGTCAACAAAGGCTACCAACAGAAAAAAAGATGAGGAAAGAAATGACATCCTTCTCAATGACAACACCAAACCTCACACAGAGATTTTGATGAAGAATAAAGTAAATTCATTGAAAAACACTTGAACACCCTCCATTGAGCCCAGATTTATTCCCCCTGGGATTATTGTTTGTTATTGTCCTTGAAACTGGCACTGACATAGGGACAATTTAAAAACATAAACCAATTCAAGGATCAAATGCACAAATAGCTGAGTATCAACTCTCAAAGTTCTTTTGAAAAAGATTTCTTCAAGCTTCCAATACGCTGGGAAAATATGTAAAGTGTGCAGGACACTAGGTTGAAAATATTTAAAGTTTTCTTTGTATTTAAAAAATCATTTTTAAAGAATAAGTCCAGTTTATATTTCACTCACCCTCCAAAAACATTTCAATTCAATTATGCATCCATTCAACACTCATGCAAATGATTAAGTTTCAATTATGTGATTAATCTATATAAATAAAATGTATTAAGCATTTACTCACATAAGGTTCCATTTGCTTTGTTTCTCTATAAAATGGAGCTGTTATTTGCCATGTTGTCATTAATGCTAAGTCTACTACTAATAAAACTCCCACCACCATGAAGAGCTGGTAGTCTTTTATCACCTGAAAAATTCATGTATGCATACATTATTTTAGATCAGAAGATAAACATTCTGTTCATCCACAAAATCTTCTGATTATTTTCTTTGCATTTACTGTGAACATTAATACTGCATTTACACAATTAAAATTTGCATAAAAAATTGAACTAATTTTGCCAAATCAAAATAGTAGTCAAAATTATTTAAATGAGTTGGCTTCTAATTTTGTGCAGGGAAGAAATTATCCTCTCAGTCAAGAATTTTTATGATTCTTTTCAGAATAAGTTGAAGCAATACGAACCTTCTTGTTGAGCTTGACGTCTGTGAAAATTGAGTGCACACGCCATGTTTTCGAGAACATTGAGCCAAATGCAAGGGAGAATCCAGCCATGAGCAGCCAGGCTCTTGCTGTACAGATTATTGGGAAGGCTGATTCAGAAGTTAGGCGTGAGTCGAGACCAAGGAATATTACAGACAAGTATGTAAGGATGCAACCAATGATGATCAAGTTGTTCAAGTGAGGGCTGGACATTTTGATGTAGCTGTAAATTAGAAAATAAGCAAGCATTAAATTTCACATCTAGAAGAGACTTCTTTTTTAAATCATTAATTTTCCAAGATTATTATGCCAGAGTTTTACTAAAGAATATATTCTAAGATGAAATTACCCGGTACAATTATTTTTAACTCTATTAATCATCAAGGTAATGAAAATATAATGAAATGGTGTCATGTAAAATGCGAGAAATATTATTAAATAAAAATGGCAGGAATGCTAACTTATGGCCAGTCAAACAATAATTGAGATAATTCTAAGACTGTACTCCTTGTGTGCGACCAGGATGATAGGGGAGATGTAGTGGATGTAACTCAAATGATAATACAATTGTCACCTGGGAATGATCCTTTCCTTGAGGAGAAATAGTGAAATTGATATGGCTACCTTGTTTTAATTCATTAAGAGTGTTCTTTGCTTTACTGATAGATATGCTTTCGTGGAGATCCAGGAGCGGATTGAGAGCAGTTTTTAGTAATTAGATATTTTTCTTGTATCACTACAAAAAAATACTTGCAACCTTAAAGACCTCTACAATAAAATCATTATGGCATGAACTAGCTACTCTAATATATTCTCAGTGAAATAAGTGTAGTTAAAAAAATTAGTACATTTATATCTCCTTTTCACTTATTGTTGTACCACAAAATGTGTGACCTGGCTCAGTGATTGCGAACTTATGACACATGCATCAGAGGCGATATGGAAACTCATTTAGTAAACACACACAGAGAAAATTATTTTTTCCTAAATATAGGTACATTGTTTACCATTTCTGTTCCTTTCTTATGTATATTTTTTGGTTAATTTTTCTTTTTTAAATGGCATTTAAATATATAAAATAAATATAAAAAATATAAATCTTTTTTACTATGAATACCAAATATAAAAAATTATGAATATTTCTATATCCATAAAGGCACCAGAGTTGGGGTTTTTAAAAATTTTGGCACACCAAGCTCAAAAGGTTCATCCTCAATGGCTTAGCATGATATTTGGAAACAGAATCTTTTAAAAGCATGCACTTAGATCACCTCATTTTATCATCTTGAACGAGGTGAAAATATTCTCAATAATTTCTCGGGAATGAGGTTTGTTTGGCACGCAACGCCAGTGCAAAGAGTGCCCAAGTAAAATCGACCGACTTCCAACTCAGGCTCTTCGGATGAATATACTGCCTTCCTATTCAAATTTTTATTGTTACATTCATACCCAGAGATCGTATAGAAACAGATATAAAAGTTAAATTCTACTGAGGTTGTGAAAGTAGCATTTTGCTCACTTTGTTGGGGTACTTCCCTATCCCACAGTACTTAACATCGTAGGTGGGGTAACGAGAGAATGAGGGCACACCCACCGCTGATGCCTGTACTTGATGTTGATCACCAGGAAGCAGAAGGCCATAAGGATCCCAAGCGTGGACGCCGCAGCGAGGCAGGCAAAGATGGGCAGGTGCACCTTTCCCTGCTCCGTCAGGGTCAGGGTCCGGTCCTTGGGTGGACCTCCCGTCTTCCACTTCACAGGGTGCACCACGTCCACTCCTGCTTCCTCCCCTCCCCCACCACTGTCCTCCCCATCCTCTTCCCCCTGGCCTCCCAAACCAGGCTGCGGGCCTAGCTCCAGCCGTCCCGTCGCCCCATCGTACTCCCCGACCTTCACCTCGTGCCCCCCTGCGAATGAAGAGATCGAATTTGTAGAGATGAGTGTCCTTGCCGATGCACTTTGGCCCTCGGTAGATGCCAATAGAGAAGCTCCCTAAGGAAAATGTTTTCTACTACTAGTAGGCCAATATGAGTTTTGGAAAATCCTACTTGATTCAGTAGGGCTATTGTTCTCTACTGAAATCAACTAGGTTCAGTAGGACTACTATAGCCTACTGAAATCAACTAGGTTGAATAGGGTTACGTGCTCTACTGAATTCAACTAGGTTGAATAGGGCTAATGTACTCTAATGCATCAAGTAGGTTCAGTACTGTAACCTACTGAAATCAACTATGTTTAGTAGGGTTACTTTATTCAGCTGTAATCAACTAGGTTCAGTAGGCCTACAGTACTCTACCGAAACCAACTAGGTTCAGTAGGGCATTAGTTTTCAAAACCAATATCCCTTTGATTAAGGTGAGAATTTAAATATCAGCATATGGTAATGGCAAAGGAAATCAGACTGTTATAAGAAAACAACTAACGTTATTATCCATATAAAATATATATAAGATGGAGTACTTTAATATACCAGACAACCACAAAGTCATGCCTCATTCAAACGAAATATTTACTGAAATATCAAAAGATTCTCTGCCGATCATTCCTGGACCAGAACGAGTATAGTTTGTTTAATATCTTCTTTATGAATTGATAACACTAACACAGAAGTGATATTTCACGATCATATACTAATAAGGCTGATACTCACCTTGAAACTGCTTGAGTAGTATGCCTGCTTTTCTCTCGTTTTCATAAAACCGAACTGGACCCTGTGAACAGAAAAAATGATTTGAAATTTTTCCAATGGACCAATTTGGATTTGGAGGAATAGACTAAGGTGCATAGATATATGATAGATACGAGGGATGGAATAACTAATAAGGAATTCAACCGGTTGGGTTGCTTCCCCGTGTTCATGTACTAGCTATCAGAAAAAAATTGCATGAGCCTTATTCATTCTGAGGAACCTGAATATGTAAGTTAGCAATGATTATTTATTCAATGAGTACTTTGCATTCTTTCACTCTCATATTACCCATGGGATTAGACTCTGGGGACATGCCTGGGGATGTAAAACTAATACCTACCTCTGATGCAAATAAAGGAAGTTCGTATATTGTGTAATTCAGGTCCAACTGAGGACCTTTATTTAAATTACTGAAAATATTGACAGTCTATAAAATGTGTTCATACTCCATACTCACTGCTTCTCCTGAAAGAAAATCTGGGAAAAGTACTCCATAAGGGCAGATGTGCACAACCACAACACCATAGGAATAATTGCCATGGTTTTCCACTGTTTGTAGACTAAGCAGTACTTACAAAGTTGAGAGCTCACGACTAAAATTTCTGGATATGCTCCATTTTACGCGCAGGTTTGTCAGCTTCTCGTTAATTACCCCGTACATTGTTTTGGTAAAATTTATTTTCAAACCCGCCTTATTGTATGCTCATATCAGTTTCCTCATCATATATTCCGCGTCATATTTATCCCCTGCCATTACAATTTGATCGTCAGCAAAGAGTTATGTGTGTATCGAGTCTCCGTTTATTTTTATTCCGATTCCAGCACATTTACTTTTCCATCCTTTCAGAACTTCGTGAATACATAAATTTTAAGGAAGATGGGAGAGAGGCAACATCCTTGCCTAAATCTTTTATTAGGTGTTATAAACGATGAAAGCTTACTTAATATTTTTATTTTTACAACAAGTTACATCATACAAGTTGTAAAATAAACCAGTAATACCAAACATATATAAAAATAATGATTTGGCACAAGTAAGGCGTAACTACAATAGACTAACAAGTTTTGAAATTGTAAAATACTTTATTAAAAACTAGCGTTCACCGTCTCCGCTTCGCCTGTTAATTTGAAAAGCACAGGGTTACATTGTACAAAAGTGTAATCTTAAAAAATGGTTGTCCTTCCCTCGTCGCGTCCATTGGAAAAACGAACTTGACAACTTTTTACCACTTTAGAATTCGAACATATAAAAAAAACAGAAATTACTTCTTGGATATTTTCACAAGGAACATTTCTGCATAAAAAGCAAGCCTCTATCTTAATTGGTTCTCTAGATGTCGGAATATTTTGACAAATCACATTTAAGCCCTTTTCACCCCTTTACATTCTAAATTTTGCAAAATATTTTCTTATTGGGACCCCGCATAAAAACACGAACACGTCGTCAAAATTTCAAGTTTCTAACTGTAATGGTTTTTAAAATCGCGTTGATTATTTGTCAGCAAGTCAGGGCATTCTCCTCTTTATATATTTAGATTAGAATATCTGCAGAATAATGGCGTGCAAAGAAATTAATATGAATACATATCTAATACCTTAAGTAAATAGTTGAGCATTTGTTATCATATCAGTATCATTCAAAGAACCCACCAAACAGCATCAATTAAAGCACAACCGCCTTTAGATTACGTCATAACAAAAATGCTCGACGAAGCAACATCTTGAGTTTATAGATGAGGATGGAATAGAATTACATGTGTCTAACATTTTTTATAACTTTTACTTGTAAAATTGTCGATATATTTTTCAAAAGTAATTTTCTACCAGTAATCTAGTTAGAAGCACGTTTGAGTAACTATTAGTAACTTCCTAAATACAGAATGAAAATAGGACTAGAGCTCGAGAAAAAATATTAGTTACTATTTTAAAACTTAGGTATAAATCAACATAAATGAACATCGTGTTTACTAATCCGTTCTTATGTGTATGGTGTTTATGAACCCGTTTGTGTTATTGTAGCAAGGAATAATACTTTATCGTTCTTAACGAAATGAATTTAAGCCAAAAATAAGTCTTTTTTCAAGTTTCTAATCGGATAATGAGAAAACATACTCGATACGTGGTTATTTATACGTTATGAGTTTTGATTCTCGTTTGTATTCTGGAATTTATACTCAATTACGTTTCAATGGCCGTAGTTTCACGAAATTCACGTTATAAAAAAAAACAGAAAGGGTCTGGTGTTATTTACTGTTTCGCGCAGCTTAGCAACACTTGGGGGTACGAGTTTCTGCACGCCGCCGCCGGTGTGTTACCTCCCCGGGATCAAGTCGTGCCGATCCCAATCAGACACGCTTCGCGAGTCACGCGTACGATTCGGAACTCATCCCTTCATGTCTACACCAGAGATGGGCGATTTCAAGGAACGAATCGATTCGAATCGCATCACGTGGATCGAATCGTATCGGAATCGTAACCGAATCGGAATTTTAACTGAATCGGAATCATAAGCGAATTGGAGTCTTAACTGAAATGCAATCGTAATTGAATCGGAATATGAACTGAATCGACTCGGAAAGGAAACGAATCGAATCATAATCCGAAAACAAAAATCGATTCAAAATAATCGGGAATCGTATAAAAATAATCGATTTCCCAGTGAATCGAATCGAAATCGTCCATCACGTGACGATGCGACTTTCCTCACCGTCACTCCTTCGAAACTGGTGTTCTTGAGGGCCTCGAGGAACAGCTTCTCCCAGGTCTCGTCCCTGTAGCGGAAGTCGGAGGCGACGCTCCGCAGTCTCCTAGGCGGCTGACCGGGTGCCGCCTTGACCTCGAAGGGGCGCCCGCGGAGCAGAAGGCGACGCGACACGTGCTGGATGGACAACGCGATCGCCCACACGCCGTCATACGTGTAGCCGTGGAAACGCGAGTACTCGCCGCCCCGTCGAAGGTCGTACTCCTCCCGGTACTCGCCCGCCGTCTGCAGGAGAGAGAGACAGATTGATGACGCTTATTCATGTGATCGTGCACTGCCCCCCTTTCAAATCCCGACCTCTTCCACATCCCCCCCCCCAACTACTACACCACTACCCATCAAAATTCCTTCCGAATCTCACCCATTAAATTCCGGAACTCCCTTCCCACCTCACTGAAGCTGAGCACCAGAAACAAATTTTTAAACGATATTTATGAACAATTACTTCAACGGCAAGAAGGAATACCATAACTTGTGTAAAATGTCGTATATTTCGGTAGTTAGCGCGCGCATGTGATTATGCAAAAAAGGTATAAAAGTAGTATAAAATGAGTATGCGCACTAAACATTAGAAAGGTATGAGAAGTAAAAAAAAACATAAACAAAACTTGGATAGAATCACAGCTCCTTATCTATTGTACTATTACACTATTCGAATGCAAAATATTCCTCATCAGATTCTACGCTGATGGAATCAATCGCATTTATATAATCTCTTCTGGTGATTCTTCATTTTCGACTTGTGAGAAAGCACCGTCATTTACGAGGGCATGGGGAAAAATTCACGTCCCCGAACTTAAAGACGGCGATAGTAACGATGGAATGCTGGTTTTGTTACGTTCCTACAACATTTTCAACAGTTTGAATCAAGTTTCACCCTGATTTTTCAAATAGTATTGTTTACATATTTTTCATAAATAGATGTATTGATTACGTTGCAAACGGACTGTACTTCATATCTTTACCGCTAATTAGTGCCACCCGCGTTACCTATGCATCAAAGGTTTGCAAATACACCAACTCGTGCTCCCGTCCAAAATCGAGTATCTTTTGAACAATTTTGAGTTTACGCTGTTGAAAACCACGCAATCGAAAGCATACTGTACCCTTTTTACAATAAGAGAAACATTCATACAATAATAAAACGCGAAAACTTTAATCCTATATTAAATCTGTGAATTGTTACAATGTCTCTTTGTTCAAATGTATTTCCGTGCGAAGAGTCAATTTTGAACCATTTATGAATTACCCACCACGAAAAATAGACGGATTATATACCAACGTAACAACAATTATAAAATACAAATAAAAGTACTGGCGCTCCAGTCCAAAATCAAGTATTTTCAATGCAATTTTGACTGCACGCTCTTGCAAACCACGAAGTCTAAACCATATTCTACACTTTTAACTCTAAAAAAAACTTTCATACAATAATAAAACGCGCCTCTCGAATAGTACCGGAGGGACTAGGAAAAACCAACGTGGTCCTAGCCTCGAGGAAGGGAAAATCCTGATGTTCACCTCCACGTGGTAGAGAGGGGGCAACACTTGAC